>MU784876.1:100685-147627 GCA_026770625.1 Nicotiana glauca | reverse complement strand
ATATATATATATATATATATATATATATATATATATATACATACATACACACATACATACCATTTCTGTTGTTCCTATCATTATATTGATTACTTGACCGGTAGGTATCTTGACTATTCCTCATCACTACTCCACCGAGGTTAGTCTTGATACTTACTGGGCACCGCTGTGGTGTGCTCATACTATTCTTCTGCACATTTTTGTTGTGCAGATCCAGGTACTTCCACTCAGTTTTGTCATCCTTTGGAGGAGGCAGTTCGGTAGAGACTTCGAGGTACATCTGCTATGTCCATAGACCGAAGAGTCCATTTCCAGCTTTTTGTCATAAGTATAGTCCTTTAGTATTTATCCTTGTTTATACATTCTTGAGTTAAAGCCTCTTTTGTATCCCTTAGCTTTTGATTTGTGAGATTCCGGGTTTTAGGAATTTTTTTTAACTTCGAGAGTTGTTATTGTATGTGCCAAGCGGCACCTTAAACACATGGTTATTTTACTAAATAAGTTTTAATTATTCTTCCGTAATTTTATGGTTTATCTTCCGCATTGTTAGGCCTACCTAGTCGTAGGGACTAAGTTCCATCATGACATGTTCAAGTAGGGCGAACTGGGGTCGTGAGAAGTTGGTATCAGAGCTCTAGGTTCATAGGAGTCACAGATCACAAGCCGATTTATTAGAGTCTCGTGGATCATTACGGAGACGTCTGTAATTATCTGCGACAGGCGATGTAACCGTTAGGAAAACTCCACTTCATTTGATTTCCCTGTCGTGCGAGATTTTTGACATCCACAATCCTAAACCTCTGTTTTCTACTCTCTCACAGATGGTGAGGACACGTACTACCCGAGGTAATCAGGCAACCGCGCCCCTTGCTGCAGTCGTCGGAGGTCGGGGCTGGGGTAGAGTTCGAGGACGTGCACGTGGTGTAGTGAGAGCACCTGTGCAAGCGGCCGTCAAGGTACCACCAGCAGATCCAGCTGGAGTCCAGGCACCTGACACGCCCACTGCTACTACTACTCCATCCCTTTAGGAGACTTTGGCATGGTTCATGAGTGTGTACACCACTTTAGCTCAGGCAGGATTGCTTCCCCTTGCTGCAACCGCACCCCAGGCCAGGGGAGAAGCACAGACTCCCGCTGCCTGCACTCCGGAATAGAGAGTGCATGTTGAGCAAGTCCATGAGATTATTCCTGCACCGCTTGCAGCACCAGTTTAGCTCGAGGGCATGGCAGTGGCTTCCGAGCAGGAGCAGATAAGACTAGAGAGGTTCAAAAAGTATGATCCTCCGGTATTTAGTGGAATAGCATCAGACTATGCCTTGGGGTTTCTTGATGAGTGTTACCGCATTCTCCATACTATGGGTATCTCTGGATCGAGCGGGGTTTCTTTCACTACTTTCCAGCTTCGAGGAGCCGCCTATGATTGGTGGTGCACCTATGAGTTAGAAGCCTCACTGACTTGGGCCCAGTTTTCAGATATGTTTCTGAGAGAGTTTGTTCCTTAGAGCCTCAGGGATGGATGGCGCACGGAGTTTGAGAATTTGTGCCATGGTGTTATGACCGTCTCGGGGTATGCTATATGTTACACCAGTTTGGTTAGACATGCCCCAACCTTGGTTTCTACTTTTCACAAGAAGGTTCGCCAGTTCATTGAGGGGCTTATTCCCAGCATCAGGTCCAGTATGGCTCGCGAGTTGGAGATGGATATCCAATATCAGCAGGTGGTGAACATTGCTAAGAGGATAGAGGGTATGCATGCCAGAGAGAGGGAGAGCAGGCAGGGTCATGAGAGAGAGCAGACGAGAGCAGGAGAGAGAGTTTGAGAAGGCAAGAAGGCCTCGTAGACCGGGGAGATATACTGATCCTTATTTTGGAAGCAGGGTGCATCATGGTAGAGGTTTTACGGGTCAGCCAGTTCAGTTCGCGATTCAGGCTTTGCATGGTGACTCAGGTGTTCATGGGTCTCGGAGTACCCGTATCGCACAATTCCCACCGCCTCGTCAACAGAGAAGGTACTTTGAGTGTGGAGATACTAGCCACATGGTGAGAGATTGTCCCAGATTTCGAAACGACGTGTCACGGCGAGGTATTCAAGCGGGTAGAGGGCACCCAAGAGTGGGAGGCCCAGCTCGTTGATGTGTTTCATATAGTAGGTTTGAGGCTGGTGCGCCAGCTAATGTCATTCAGGCATGAATTCAGTTTGTTATAGAGGGCACTATCTATAGTTCATCACAGTTCTACTTATCGGGGTGAGTTCCCTAATCTGTTGTTCCATTGTGGGTGCATTTCATGATTGTACTCTGTTTACGTGATTAATCTGTTGGGAGGTTCTATGAGTGATAATCGTTTCTATCATCTATTTCTAGCTATTGCCGAGAGTTATGAGACTAGTAGTAAATTCCTGTTGTCCATTTCGATAGGTTTGAGGTGATTTAGGAGTATCCTTGGTTACGAGCTGTGATTTCTATGCTCCACCGGTATGGGAGCCAGTCTGTGTTGTGAGTGGTAGACGAAATTGATTTGGTGAGAATCCTTAGATGGGTTGATGTGTACCCTACTTATGATTTAGTGTTGAGGGCGGGACCCTCGTGATTTCATATGCTGAGATCGGGTTGTGTACCGCGGTGAGGGTTATACAGGTATAAGATCCTTTTGAGTCTTTTATATGTTCCATTCCTTCTTGTTAGATGTTTGTAGATTAGTGTTTTAGAAAGTTTGTGCTAGTTTGACTTTTTTGATAGTTCCTTTATGTGTTTTTTCCCTTCCTATATTCATCTATTTTCGTTGCATGCTTCTTGAGTTCTAGTTTGTAGGGTGCGTGCCCATTGGTATTAGCTGGGATTTGGTTATTTGGATCATTTGATCCGGGAGAGGCTCGGTTGTTGGGTACATATTTGGTTCAGGAGGCCTTGGACAAGGTCAAGATCATTCAAGATAGGCTTCGTTCAGCTCAGTCTAGGCAAAAGAGTTATGCAGACCGCAAGGTTATAGATGTGGCTTTTATGGTTGGTGAGCAGGTATTGCTCCGAGTGTCTTCTATGAAAGGCGTGATGAGATTTCGAAGAAGGGCAAGCTTAGCCATAGGTTCATTGGTCCGTTTGAGATTCTTGATCCAGTGGGAGATGTGGCTTATAGACTTGCATTGCCGCCTAGATTATCAGTCGTGCATCTAATTTTTCATGTATCCATGCTTCAGAGGTATCACGGCGACCCAGCCCACGTGTAAGATTTCATCACTCTCCAGTTGGACAAGGACTTGTCTTATGAGGAGGAGCCAGTAGCTATTCTAGACAGGCAGGTTCGTCAGTTGAGGTCCAAGAGCTTTCCTTATGTTCGTGCCCAGTGGAGAGGTTAGCCTCCTGAGGCATCAACTTGAGAGTCCGAGTCTGACATGCGGAGCCATTATCCTTATCTTTTTCCTGACTCAGGTACTTCTTTCTTTTGTCCGTTCGAGGACGAACGGTTGTTTTAGTGGTGGAGGATGTGACGACCCAAAAGGGTCATCACTTGTTTTCTTACCCATTCTTTACTTTTGAGGCCTTGAAAACCTCATTTAGGGTTGTCTTGATTTGCGTGCACAGTCCGGACGCGTACCCGAAAAGCTTAAATATGGGTTATGTGAGAAATATGCTAAATTTTGATATTAAAATGAGTAAATTTGACTTCGGTCAACATTTTGGGTAACTGGACCCAGACCTGTGATTTGACAATTCCGGATGGTCCGTAGGAAAATATGGGACTTGGGCATATTTTCGGAATCGAATTCCGAGGTCCCAAGCCAGAGAAATTAATTTTTGTGTGAAATTATTTTCTAGAAATAATTAAGGAAATTGGAAATGATATTTGATTAGAATACTATAGTATTGGGCCCATATTTTGGTTCTGGCGCCCGATACAAGTCTTATGTGTGATTTAAGCACTTTCTGTAAAGTTTGGTTGAAAACGGACGTCGTTTAACGTGTTTCGGACTTAAAATGGAAATTTGATGTTCTAAGAAAATTTGGAAGAAATCATGAGTTTTGAGGCATGTTATTTTGGCGATTTGATTGCACGAGAAAGTACGTAGGGTGTTTTTGAGGTTGTGTGTATGTTTGGTTTGGAGCCCCGAGGGCTCGGGTGAGTTTTGGATAGGCCACGGGGTGAAAATTTTGGACTTAAGGAATTGCAGGCCTGCAGGCTTCGCATTACCTAAACTTTTCTCACAATTCCCAGGATTTTTCGCATTTGCCAAACTTTGTTCGCAATTACCAGGCTTCGCATTTCCCAAACTTTTCTCGCAATTCCCAGGCTTGTTCGCATTTCCCAAACATTTTTCGCAATTACCAGGTTCGCATTTCCCAAGCTTTTCTTGCAATTCCTAGGCTTGTTCGCATTTCCCAAACTTTGTTCGCAATTCCTAGATTGCAATTCCAAAACTTTTTTTCGCAATTCCCAGTTCGCAATTCCCAAACTTTGTTCGCGATTCCCATATCTGCAACCTGTATTATTCATACTTAGTCGATTTTTTAGACATTTTCACCCCATTTTCAAAACACAACTCCTTTGGGCAATTTTTCAAGAACAAACCTTCTTCCAAATCAATTGTAAGTTGATTTTTAGTCATTTCTTTCAATCATTAACATGTTTTCAACTTAAAATCAAGAATTTTCATGGGTGAAATTGGGTGTTTTGGGTAGAACATAGGTTTTTCTAAAATTGGGGATTTGGACCTCAATTTGAGGTACGATTTCAAAACAAATCATATATTTGGGTTCGTGGGGAATGGGTAACCGGGTTTTGGTTCGAACCTCTGGTTTTGACCACGTTGGCCTGAGGGGCGTTTTGGTCATTGTACCTAAATTCGCGTCTTAGCTTGAATTAAATAGTAGAATTAGCTACTTGTTAAATTGTAGACATTTACCCTTCTATAGTCACATTATCATTCCTAACGACTTGTCTTTATTTTGGGAAGCATTATTTCTATCTCTCATGTAATTAATTGGTCTTCGTTGGAAAGAAGTTAGATATCCCACGTTTAGTTGGTATTTCCTTAATTGTAATTATTTGATTCATGTTAACTTCCTTGTTGTTGAACTAAGTCATGTTAACTTCCTTGTTGTTGAACTGAGTATTATGGAATCGTTGTTTCGTATTGTTTCTCCCATGTTGAGTTATTCTTATTGCGCTTGGTATTCTCTATTACGGTTATTCCTTGTGAGTTAGTTATATCGTCTTTTGGTGAATGGAAATACCTTACTTGATTCTCTTGCTTTGTTCCAGTATATATTATCATTTATTGTAATGCACGAGGTTTTTGCCGTGCGTTTATTGATATTGTGATGCACGAGGTTTTTGCCATGCGGTTATTGATATTGTTGATGCACGAGGTTTCTGCCGTGCGATTATTGATATTGGGGACGCACGAGGTTTCTGCCTTGTGGTTATTGGTGTTGTGATGCACGAGGTTTCTTCCGAGCGACTGTTGTTGAGGGGTTGCATGAGGTCTTTGCCGTGCTACTATGGCTATTGATATATTTCACATGCGGCGTAATAAGGTGGGTTATGTTCGTATGTTTATATGTAGGTTGCGCATGTGGCAAAATAAGGTGGGAATATTATGATGCACGTGTGGCCAAATAAGGCGGTACTTAGTATGTTATTAATTGCACACATGGCGAAATAAGGTGGGTTATGTCAGGGGTTGATGGTAAAGAATTGTGACAACCTGTAGAGGCATTCCTATTTTGCTTAATATTGTGATTGTGGGTTACTCACCTGTACGATTTTTATCGCATGGAAGTTGTGGGGAAACATCGTATGTGCGGTTCATTCTCCTTTTCATGCCTACTAGTTGGTAGAATTCTTGTTCGAACACTTGCACCAGCGTACACGCAGCTGAACACTCCTATTAGAGGTGAATTCCTCCTCATTTTGTTAAGGGTGGAGGTACGCCCTCGTTTATCCATTATCTATGTGAGAGTGGCCCTAGTTAGTCAGTTAGTTGTCAGCATGACTGTAAGACTGATGGGGCACAGGATGCTAAGTGTTAGATTTCAAATGCTGGGATCTCGTGAGTTGTGGTTTATCCGAGATTTTTGTAAATTTGTAGAAGTAGTTGAATAAGACCTTATGTGAATATCATATTAGGATCTGAGTTATTGCTTTGTTTTCCCCTTACTGTGTTGTGACCTTAGGATATGGATTGTGTTTTCACCGTCGTTATGTATTATCATTTTCTAATATTTTCGTTGTTACTTGTTGTTCTTTTCCCTCATCGTGATTGTAGCATTGTTGGTAATTTCGTGCAGTCTTTACACACACACACACACACACACACACACATATATATATATACCATTTTTGTTGTTCCCATCATTATATTGTTTACTTGACCGGTAGGTGTCTTGATTGTTCCTCGTCACTACTCCACCGAGGCTAGTCTTGATACTTACTGGGCACCGCTGTGGTGTGCTCATACTACTCTTCTGCACATTTTTGTTGTGCAGATCCACGTACTTCCACTCAGTTCTGTCAGCCTTCTGAGGAGGCATTTCAGTAGAGACTTCAAGGTATATCTGCTACGTCCGCAGACCGAAGAGTCTCTTTCCAGCTTTCTGTCATAAGTATAGTCCTTCAGTATTTATCCTTGTTTAGTCATTCTTGAGTTAAAGCCTCTTATGTATCCCTTAGCTTGTGATTTGTAAGATTCCGGGTTTTGGGAATTTTTTTAGCTTCGAGAGTTGTTATTGTATGTGACAAGCGGCACCTTAAATACATGGTTATTTTACTAAATCAGTTTTAATTACTCTTCCGCAATTTTATGATTTATCTTCCACATTGTTAGGCTTACCTAGTCGTAGCCGTCAAGACATGTTCACGGAGGGCGAACTGGGGTCATGACAAGGTGCCTACACTTCGACTGGAGCTACTGGTGGCTCCTCTATAGCAGCTCTCTCGGATGATCTGGATGCACCACGTAGGCGTCCTCAAACCTCTACCCCGGCCTTGGCCTCTAGCGGCTCTAGCAGGGGGCGCGGGTGCCTGGTCATCTCCGACTGCACGTGTCCTCACCATCTAAGAGAGAATATAAGACAAAAGTTTTGAATTTGGAAGTCAACAACTTCGCACGAAAAGGAATCCAAAGAAGTGAAATTTTTCCTAACAGTTCCATAGTCTCCCGAAAATAAGTACAGACATCTTTGTACTGATCCGCGAGAGTTTAATAAACCGACTTGTGACTCACGACACCTATGAACCTAGAGATCTGATACCAATTAGTCAAGACCCAAATTCTCTCTTCGTGAATTATCGTGACGACACCTAGTCTCTATGACTAGGTAAGACTAACATTTGCAGAATTGAAATGAAAACTTAAAAGTTAACAATTAACAATGACAAATAATTTAAATAAACATTTGAGTTGATGCTCGGTATATACAGTAACTAACCCTCGAAATATACATAACACTCCCAAGACCTGGAACACCGTAAGTCACAAGCTTTTATGAAGTTCTAACTGTTCTATATATCAATGCTTATAGAATTAAGGGAAGAATTAACACTAAGGGGATAGAGATGGACTCCGAGATCTGCGGACGCAGGCATATGTACGTTAAAGTCTCTTGAAATCTGCAACCGCGCAACTAAGCTTGAGGCTGGCAGGAGGTACCTGAATATGCACACGATAAACATGTGCAGGAGAGGCGTGAGTACACCGCAACGGTACCCAGTAAGTGCCAAGCCTAACCTTGATCGAGTAGTTAGGTCAGGGCCCTATTGGTATAAATATATAAAGCAAGACGAAACGAAAATATTATAGCGAAGTAAAAGGCTGGAATTTAAACAGAAGAAAATCACAGAAAGGATAACAGTACAGTACACAAAAATAACAACAGGGTATTTCCCAAGATACTCTCTCGTAGTCCCAAACATATGTGCAGAGGGGTCTTCTAGAATACCATTCCGTAGTCCCAAAGTAAATATGCAGCTCAAACAAATGGAAATAATGGCTACAATACGAAATCCTACAATTTTGACTAAGCACAAGTCAAAGAAGAAGTAGGGAATTCACTAAGCATACTGCACAGAGTTCAAATAGGCAATTAAGGCATGCAGACATGCTATTCTAAACTAAACAGGAAAGTTACATATGCTAGTATAACTCAATTGAAGCGAAAAAAGTTATTACTCAGTGAAAAATAGAGTTTTACAATAAATAGCACGTGTACACACTCATCACGTTACGTACATGACGCTCACATATCAAAATAGTACCAAATCCTAATGGGGAGTTCCCCCCTCCCTTCACAAGGTTAGGCAAGCCACTTACCTCGAACCAAGCTCAATCAATTGGTCACAATGCCTTTCCCACGAATATCCGGTTCCGAATGGCCCGAATCTAGCCAAAGCATTTACATATCATAATTACAACTATAATAGACTAATCTAATTAATGAAATCAAGGCTTAAACAAGAAATTCAAAAATTGCCGTAAAAAGCCTCCCTGGGCCCACGCCTCGAAATCGGGTAAAAATCATAAAATATGAACACTCATTTACTCACAAGTTCACTCGTACCAAAATTATTCAAATCCGATGCCAAATCCCAATCAAAACTCTAAATCTTAGTTGAAGACTTCTTCCCATTTTTTCCAATTTTTCACCTCGAATACGAAATTAAACAATAAAATTAATGATAGATTTGTGGGATACAACCAAAATCGAATTTGAAAATCCCTCAAAATCTCGTCCAAATTCGAGCTCCCAAACTCAAGTTTTGATAAAAATGGCCAAACCAACATTTTTTAAACTTTATATCTGCCTAGTTAATTCCTTCTTCACGAACACAGTCAAAGCCTCGCGTTAGCGTTGAACAAAAATGTTGGCCAGAAATTCCTCCTTCGCGAATGCGTACCTTCCACTGGCTGGCCCTACGCGAACGCGTAGGCTTAATACCTGAAGCTCCATCTGTTTGTTCCTCTATGAGAAGGCGAGGTCTGTATCATGAGCGCATAGCCTCAAATTTCCACATCTTCGCGGATGCGGGAACCACATTGCGAACGCGGCGAGCAATAAACTGTCCTTTTCAGATGCCTTACGCGATCGCGAGACCTCTCTCGCAAACGTAATAAAGAAAATGTCTGCAACAAAGCACTAGAAATCTGCCATCTCTCAAAGTCCAAAAATGATCCGTTAAGAATCCGAAACTCACCTGAGGACCCCCGGACCTCAACCAAACATGCCATCCAATCCTAAAATACCATGCGAGCTTAGTTGATCCCTCAAATCACATCAAACAACGCTAAAGTCATGATCACCCTCCAATTCAAATTTAAAGAACTTGAAACTTCAAATTTTTACAACAGATGCAGAAACCTATCAAACCACGTCTGAATGACCTCGATTTTTGCACGTGGTTCATATTCAACACTATGAACCTATTCCACTTTACAAAATTGGAATCCGACCCTGATATCATAAAGTTCTCTACCGGTCAAAATCTCAAAAAATTTAACTTTCGTCATTTCAAGCCTAAATCAGCTACAAACCTCTAAAACACAATCCGGACACGCTTCTAAGTCCAAAATTACCCAACGAGGCTAATAAAATCGACGGAACTCCATTCTAGAGTTGTCTTCACACCGTACCGACTAGGACCAAAATCCTAAGGCTTAGGCTTCCGTTCAGGGATTAAGTTTCCCATGACACTCCAAAAACTAAAATGAAACCTCCCGACAAGACACATAAGATAGAAAATGATACGGGGAAAGAAGTAAACATGAGATTGGGGATACAACTCTCAAAACAACCGGTTGACTCGTTACAAGAAATCACTGTACAAAGTTAATTAGGTTTGATTTGTTATGAGTAGTATTTTAAGATACAAAAAATATATTTGTATTTTTTAAAATTGTAATGTCGTCTTTAGTCTCAAAATTCGCACGGAATAAAAAATATATAAGAAAAAATAATATGGCAGTTACCATTATTAATAAATAGCCCAGATAAAAATAATAATGCATTAATTTTTCTTTGGTCTTGGAATTATGAAAACTATTACAGGCCAACAAGTAATTAAACTCAAAATACTAATTCCTAAAATCTATTACGCTACTTCTACTTGAACATAGTTATTTCTAGTATCTTTATTAGTAAGACACAAATTATTCTAGCGATTATGAGCAGCAAACTATAATGTATTGAATATGTTTCCTTTCATATAATTTAGCTTCATCTTTTTGAATATTTAATCTACTTTAAACTTTATTCTTGAGTCCCAGCTTGGTATATCTTTCAACTCGTGTGATTCATATTTTCTTTGCCTTTGTTTGATTTCTTTTACGTTGTTGTAGAATAGTTGATGAATCTATACTCTAGCCATCTCTTTTTATAATTCATCATCCTTTAAACAGTAAAAAGATCTAGAGAGTTTTGTTAAGTCCTATAAAAGAACGTAAATAGCATTCTGCTTCTACTCGTGAATTTTACACGATATTTGAAAAAATACCGAAAATTAATCGAACTGTACCGATACCAAAGAGAAACCGACATAATTGGGATGGTTTCGAAAAGTTTAGTCTTGGTTATTATACATAATAGAATAACCTAAAAATTGATATGGTATAAATTTTTATAAAATAACTGATCGAACCGAACCATTGACAACCCTAGTTTCAAGTCCAAAAGCTCTTATTCAATTTCTTTTTAAACGTTAAATCCAGAATTAAATTTTCCAAGGGGAATACAAGGTTTTTTAGGAGTGCATTATACTTTTTTCGGTCTAAGTGCTTAACCACAATGTCATATTTTTTGTTTTTTGCATTTTGAAAAATTGGGAGAAGAGGTGGGTAAATATCACATAAATCAAGAATAAATGTGAGGGGTTTTTATATATATATATATATATATATATATATATAGTTAAAACTATTTATCCTTGTCTACCTATTTATTTTTCTACCCATAAAATAATTACATTTCCTACCCATAGTAGTTTTTGTGAAGAATTTTTTTCTTTATTCTTCAATTCTTTTTTATTTCTATGCTCTTTTTCTTTTTTTCTTTCTTTTCTCCTTTTCTTTTTTCTCATTTTCTTCCTATTTTTTTTTCTCTTTTATTCATTTATTTTTGCCCAAAACGTATTATTGTTATTTTACCATAACTTATTTCACACTCAAATTTGACTCTTTCTTTATTTTTTTATTTTTATTTTTTTCTTTATTTCTTGTTCATTTTCTAATTCCACGTGATTTCCATGCAAACCTTGATCTCATTCCTTACAAATATCATTACATACTCCATTAGCAGTAACATCAACCAGTGATGGAGCAAGAAAACATAATCTACGGCCACTAAATCTCCATATATACTAGTTAGAATAGAAATCATAATAAAATATTGAAAAATACAATAAAAATATAAGTAGCAAAAAAGACTTCCAGTACCATATGATACCAATATGGTATACATGTATACCAAGAGAATATACGATTGCTCTAGAATATTTCTACAACTATCTGTGACTATACTACTGTACCAAAACATTAAAGGAAACAATAAAAATATGAAAAAATTGCATGCGCGCATTGCAAGCTAAATATTGGCAAAGCACTTACTCATTCCATACACTAACTAGGTATATAGTCGTATTGGTCGTTTCAACAATTACCTATGATTATAAAAATTATTACATGATACACATAATCTATATTCATTAGCACACAGAAATTCCAGCACTGCAAATAACATTCATATAAATAATTTCAGAATAGAATTAACTTAAAAATGCAACCAAAACAACCAAAAAAATATTCAAACTACCATAGGATACCAATATGGCATATAACTATACCAAATGGTATACAAGTTTACTGGTTAATTCCTGGCAACTATATGACTATACTACTATTATATAACACACATGCATAAAGAGAAAAATAAAAAAAAATAGTGTACCATATATTAATGTCACACCTCTTTCTTTACACACCCGAGGGAGTATACAAGGGAATTTTTGTAATTTAAGTGACATTAATGACTCGACCGGTCGTTTTGAGCCCTAGCGCATCGTTCGGCAGTCTGTGGCCATGAGCAACTTCATTTCAGGTGTTATGACTCGTATGCGTGGTCAGAATTAAATTTCGGGATGTTCGGAGTTGATTTGGGAAGAGAATTCTCATTTCGGAAGCTTAAAGTTGAAAGAATTAACTAGGACGATATTTTTTAGTAAACGACCTCGAAATCGGGATCTGAAGGTTCTAGCAGGTTCGTATGATGATTTTAGACTTGGGCGCATGCCAGATCGGGTCTTGGATGTCCTGGGAGCATTTTGGAAGAAATTTTATAAGTTTGGATTGAAGGGCATTTCAGTGTTATCAAAGTCTGTTTGGTATTCCTAGTCTGTGAATAGCTCCGTATGGTGATTCTAGAGTTGGGAGCGCGATCAGAAGTGAATTCGGAAGTCTGCCGGTCATTTTGGAGTCATTTGGCTAAAGGTAGAAATTTGAAGGTTTTTGAGAAGTTTGATCGGAAGTAGACTTTTTGATATAGGGGTCAAAATCCGATTTTGAAAGTTGGAGTTGGTCCGTAATGTCGAATATGACTTGTCTGCAAAATTTGAGGTCCATCGGGTGTAATTTGATAGGTTTAAACATCGAAAGTAGAAGTTTGAAAATCAAAAAGCTCGTAAAGCTTGAATTGGAGGTTGATTCATAATTTTAGCATTGTTTTATATGATTTGAGGCCTCTATCAGGTCCGTGTTATGTTATGGAGTGGGTTGGTGTGATTGGACGGGGTCCTGGGGGCCTCGGGTGTGTTTCGGGTCGTATCGCGCTCTTATTTGATGTTTCAACATCGTTTATTCGGACATAAAAAGGTACGATATTAAGAAAATGAACTCCAAATTAATTTTTAATTGTACCATTAGATCCGTATCGTAATTATGGAGCTATAGCAAAAAGAATCGTCGAATTTGGACATCGTATGAGGGAGTTATGCTCATTTCCGTATCGGGAAAATTGCTGGTTGCTGTCATAACCGCAGATGCGGTCATTTTTCCGCAAATGTGGGACCGCAGATGCAGTCATTTTTCTGCAGATGCGGAAATGCTGGAGGCAATGGGGTTTCTTTTAAAATTGAAGTTTGGCTCAATTTCACTTCATTTCTTCTATGGGAGCCGATTTTGGAGCAACTTTGGAGTGCCATTTTTATCACCAAGCATGAGGTAAGTGATCTCTACTAGTTTTGAATATATACAAGGTTTGTATACGGATTGAGACATGGAAAATTGTAGAAAACTTGTGGTTTGAGGGAAAACCTAGAAAAATAGTTTTCTTGGATTTTGACCACGATTTTGGGCATGGAATTTAGAGAAAATTATATATTTGAGTTCGTGAGGCTATGGTAAACTTTATCTTGAAAATTTTTGGATTTCGCGCACGTGGGCCCGAGGGAATTTTTGTCAACTTTTCGACCAAGGGTTGTGAATTGCTATAAATTGGATTTTAATGAGTAATTGAGCATATATTAATGGGTTAGTATAATCATTGGCTAGTTTTAGAGCATTGTGCGTCGATTTGAGTCTTTGAAGGAGCGTGGAATACCAGTTATGGACCTTCAGAGCGAGGTGAGTCTCCTTTCTAACCTTGTAAGAGGAAATTGTCCCCATAGGTAAGTTAAGTGGTTATGTGCTCCTATTCGTGGGGGCTACGTATGCACGATGTGACGAGAGTCCGTGCGTAGCTACTATTATGCTATTGTCCGGGTAGTCTAGGACCCAAAAACATGTTATACTTGGATTAATTGTAAACTTATTATCAGCTTGAATTGCTTAAATCACATTGAATTAGTAAATAAATTTCTAAAGAATTATACTTCATTTTCTTAAATTGCTAGAAGAGAATTGGCTTTTATTCGGATAAATGTTCCATGATAAATTCCTAATTGGCTATTTGAGCATGTATTTTTATGTGTACCTGCGTCGCATGTATGATTTGCGAGCAGGGTATTTGTTTATCTTATGTTGACAGCATCGCAGTACAGTTAGCGAGCGGGGTAATATATGTATCTATGGTTCACGCCATTCGACCCTCGGCAATGCACAGTTTATTTTCTATTGGATCGGGCCATACGCCTCGGCATGATTTGCACATGCTTGTAATGTTGCCTTGAGATTATTTGAGATTGATATTTGCTCTCCCCGACTTGAGATAATTGAAAATTAATGGATTATGAATCCGTAGATCTTTAGAATAAAAAGGAACTTTTAGCTGTTCGTGACTTATTGAAATTACTGTCATTTTTAATAAATCCATGACTATTCGCATTAATAAAATGTTATTATTGGACTTCTAGTAAGTGTCAAAGTCGACCATCTCGTCTCTACTTATTCGAGATCAGACACGATTCTTACTGAGTGCACGTTATTTTCGTACTCATACTACACTTTTGTGCATTTTTGTTGCACAGGCTCATGTGTTATCAGTGGCCTACTAGGCATAGCAGCACCGACGATACTGGGACTAGGTGAGTTGCATTATTTGAGGCGGCCCGCAGCTAGTATAGTCCCTTCAAGTGTATTGTATTTACTTTCTGTCCACTATATTCCGGACGAATGTCGTATTTTATTCCCTTCTTAGTATATGCTCATGCACTTGTGACACCAGGTTCTGGGATGGTTATAGGATTGTTCAATATTAAGTTTATTAAAGACTTCATGGTTATTTATGTAAAGTTTATTATTTGTTATTTATTGAATAAAGAAAATGATTTCCGCAAATACTAAAATTGGAGTTTAATTATGTATTTGGTTGGCTTGCCTGATAGCGGTGTCCTGCGCCACCACGACCCCTAGTGGATTTTGGGTCGTGACAACATGGTATTATAGCACTAGGTTCTTAGGGTCTCACGAGTCTTGAGTAAGTCTAGTAGAGTCTCGCGGATCGGTACAGAGACATTTGCACTTATCCTCGGGAGGCTGCAGGACTGTTAGGAGTACTTCCCTTCTTGATTCCTTATCGTGCGATTTGATCCTTGGAAGCGTATGCCTTTAATTCATACCTACTCAATCTTACGCGACGCGAACCGCTTGTTATAAATCGAGAATTAAAGAACCGTAATGGTACTATAGATGTGATACAGGATGTTTCTCCCGGTATAGTTGATCGAATTATTATCATCTCTTTGTAAAAGATATTTTATTGTTTCAGTCCAGTAGCGGTACTTCTGAGGGCTCTGAGGCTAGGCAAAAATTACCATGATGTTATGAATGATTATTCCGCAGTAGTGATATGATGGTAGGATGTTTGCCCATGTGTCAGGGCAGTGAATGACTTAAAGGGAAGTTTACTCAGTGCATGATTCAGAAATTTAGTGTTTTACTTTTGGTGAGGGAAAGGCAATCGTACTAAGAATGTGCAGATTTGCGATGATGGAGTAACAAGGCTTGGTATTTGCAAGTGTGGAGGAATTCTCATATGTGATGAGGTGTCATTGTCTTTGATGATGTACTAAGCTCGTCGGTGTTATGACCTTCTACTATTCGCCTTTGGGGAAAGCTTTTGGGAGATAGTATAGAAAATGTGGCTATCAGATATCGCAGGGTTTCAGGGATGAATCAGTGTTTCTAATGTCGACGGTATGAGAAAGATGATCTTTCAAAAGGTGTAAAGTTAGCAGCAATCGTGGGTTCAAGTGCCACGAAGATAGATTTTATTTAAGGCAGCATCTGAATAGCAAAGGATGAGGAAAGATATGTGGGAAGTGTCAAGCGGTGGCTAAAATTTCTAGAAGGCCGAGTATAAAAGGCCAAGGGTCAAGTAGTCGATTAAGGGGATGAGTTCCGCCAAAGTGGGAGAGTGGTGGAGTTGCATAGGGGCTTTGCAGTGGGATGACCACGTACCTTAAGGAGAGTTTGCAATGATTTGGGAACTTTAGTGATTGGTGAATGGACTAGTGCAACTAAAGAGTGAGCTCGGGCTCTGGTGGGTTATTCCCTGTGAGCAGGTTAGCGGTCGCGTAATTGGCAAAGCTTCTACAAAGAATTCTAATGGTCATACCGCAAGGAGATCGGTCGTGCAAATGTGGTCAATGACTTAGAGTATAAAAAGGGGTTTTACATAAAGATTCCGATAATTTTTGCGGTCGATTGTGCATGGTTATATCAATAGGAGATAAGGAGTCTTGGTGAATTTCATAGTTGTGTAATAGTGGCATCAAGCTAAGTGGAATAGTCCCACCGCCTATGATTGGGCTGCATGGTTAACTACCTACGAGTTTTCTGGTTATTAGCATATTGATGAGATATGTTAGCAATGAAAAAAGAACATAAGTGGTAATTTGAGCAAGGGAATTGATAAAGTTGTGTTATAGTTTGCCTTATTGACTCGTGTTCATGCTTTGGGGGGGGGGGATTCAGGATTTATGCCTCGTATAAGTGTGGGTTTCAAGGGAAATGATTCTGCCCGGTTCTCCATCTGGAGGGTATGCTTGTGCTAGAGGAATAATGGAGTTGATTATATTCGGGCCAAGTCAGAGCGGGTGGCTCTCAGAAACGGTCCTAGTGGGTTCAAAGAACTAAAGTGTGGTGCTTAATGATTTCAAGCTTATAGGTAAGAATCAAGCCTGCAGCAGCTTATGAGAAGGTGTCCAGAATGTTCTACGATGTTTTGAACAGCAGCATAGCGATTGGGAGGTCTGAAATGGATCGTGGGATTGGAGACAACATGGTTTCGTGATTCGCGGTCGCTCAGGATGAGTGCAAGTGGTGTGTGTTATGTGTTGAATGGAGTTATTATTTCTAAGGCAGTTAAGGATAAATTGAGAGAAGATAGATTGGTTAGCCACAGTTGAAATGGCATATTGGTGGTAGTGAGCAGTTCCTTCAATGTTATGAAGTTATGCAAGTGAGTTGTTTCAGTACGTATAAGGCTCGTCGGTCGCCGTAATTGATGTTATTCAGAAGTCTTCTACTGTTATGGACTGTTGCATGTAGGTGGATCCCGGAAGGGTTGTGGTGACTTAGATCACTACTTAGAGATTGGCATATTCTATGGTTATGGGAATTTACTTGTGTATTGCTATGATTCTCCGAAAGTGATTGAAGTGAAAAGTTTTTATCTGATGTAGTGTTAATCTATTAGTGGTTCCGGAGTTATGATCAAAATCGTGTTCTATTGTATATTGGCATGTTGGGTGCGGAGAGTGGTATGGAATTTGAAGTGAGGATCAAGGTTGCAGCTCGGTGTTGGCAAGGGATGTCACGAGCTCGGATGAGCAGGAAAGGGGTTTCGATGTTTAAGGTAAGCTGATATCGTCTTTAGTGTCACCTGAGATCGGGGTTTTATGAAAAAGGCTTTGCATTCTGGTTAAGGATTTTTGATCAATTTTTAGTGGTAGTACAGTTGGTGGTTTGGATGTACATACATGTTATCTGTTACGGAAGGTTGTAGGAGCGTGCCCTATGGGAAGGCTTTATAAGTATGGCATGTAGTCACTTGATCAGTTGAAGAGTTAAACCAAGTATAAAGATTGTGGTGATATCGTTGATTTGGGAATTGATGTCTGGAGGGTAGTTAATTTATTGAGTTGTGCACTGTAGATGATTACTCCGGTTATGATGGTTTTTCTTATGTGTTATGAGGAAAAGGGGGGTTGTTATGGACCTCTAAAAGGCTATTAGCCTAGTTCAGTGCGATCGGAATCAACTTGAGGTCTGTGGATGGATTAAATGTGAATATGGCCTCTATATCAGGCCAGATACGTTCATTTCAGTAATGTGTTTCTTATGGAAGAGTAGCCAGGGTGTTATTTCATCGCCAATTATTTCATGTAATGATATATTGCACCGTGCGAGTTGTGAGACGACTTGGTGAATTGCTTATGTGTAGAGGTTCCACATAGAGATGATGTTATCATAGCAAAATGGCTCTTGAGATTCGGATCGTATATCTCACCTCAACTGTGCTCGAATTTTGTAGCTTATAGCGCTATATGTTCCCTCAGGGATGTTATTTTGTACTTAGCGTGCTTGCGACCAATATTCGATATTTGGTTGTAATGAGAGATTTAACTCGAGGCGTATCTCCTTATGTGAGTTATATGTGCGGATCAGGTTTCACACCGTAGCAGTGTAATGTTGAGTACAATTCCCTATATCTATTTTTGTGTGTGTTGTTTCCTATTTCTTTAAGGAAAACCTATATTAGTTGTGTGCCCGCGTCACATGTATGATTCGTGAGCGTGGTGTCCATTCACTTATGTTGACCGCGTCGCATGTATGATTCATGAGCGGGGTAATTGGGTTTCCTTTTCAGAGTTCATTTCCTTTTGTATCACGTTCGAATTAGTAGCCTATTGGCACATTGTGGCCTCATATGAGATTCTTTTGATCATGTCCTGGGTGACTTATTGCCTGAGCAGTTCGTACTAGGAGAGACGAGATCATTGGATTTAGGATCAGTGCAATCTGATTATATGAAGTATATTAAGGAGCTAAGGCCATTATTTTGTTGGGAATGAGGTGATGGTTCTTATTAGGGGTATAGACCCAACGATTTGTGAAGCGGCAGTTGGTCATGAATTTCTACACATCTCTTCAGTCATGGCGGTATCGTAAGAATTAGAGCAAGACCTATGTAGATCATGAGGTGCAATAGAAGCATCATATTCGTGGAATTTTGAAGTATTTAATCAAAGAATATTATTGTTGTCCTATGAGTAAAGTGGTGCAAGGTGTGAATTCATCTAAGTTATGCAGTCATTTGTTGGTGTTGCGTATGGTTATTGATGAGGTGAGTGTATGTTGGAACAAACCTGGCAGAGAATTCTGGATGAAGGAAT
Organism: Nicotiana glauca; assembly: GCA_026770625.1. Lineage (NCBI taxonomy): Eukaryota > Viridiplantae > Streptophyta > Magnoliopsida > Solanales > Solanaceae > Nicotiana > Nicotiana glauca. The sequence goes on along the minus strand of MU784876.1, from coordinate 128,814 downwards.
TGGGCTCTGAATCTTATTTGCTTAAGTGAAAAAGGATATCTTCAGATTGATTGATCTAGGGTGCTCAGCTAAGTTGTGGTAGCACGGGTAGGTGCCCGAGGTGTTAAACAGTGAATTCGGACAACCCCGGCATAGTTCTTAGCACATTCGAGGACGAACGTATGTTTAAGTGGGAGAGAATGTAACGACCCGACCGGTTGTTTTGAGCCCTAGCACGTTGTTCAGCAACCTCAGGCCATGAGCAGCTTCATTTCAGGTGTTATGACTCGTACGCGTGGTCAGAATTGAATTTCGAGATGTTCGGAGTTGATTTGGGAAGAGAATTCTCATTTCACAAGCTTAAAGTTGAAAGAATTAACTAGGATGGGATTTTTTAATAAACGGCCTAGGAATCGAGATATGAAGGTTCCAGCAGGCTCGTATGATGATTTCGGACTTGGACGTATGCCCAGATCGGGTCTTGGATGACCCAGGAGCATTTTGGTGCCTATTGTGGAAATTAGCATTTCGGAAGAAATTTCATAAGTTTCGCTTGAAGTGCATTTCAGTGTTATCGATGTCCGTTTGGGATTTCGAGTCTGTGAATAGCTCTGTATAGTGATTCTGGAGTTGGGAGCGTGATCGAAAGTGAATTCGGAGGTCCATAGGTCATTTTGGAGTCATTTGGCTAAAGGTAGAAATTTGAAGGTTTTTGAGAAATTTGACCGGAAGTGGACTTTTTGATATTGGGTTTGGAATCCGATTTCGAAAGTTAGAGTAGATCCGTAATGTCGAATATGACTTGTCTGCTAAATTTGAGGTCAATGGGGCGTGATTTGATAGGTTTAAACATCAAAAGTAGAAGTTTGAAATTCTAAAGTTTGTAAAGCATGAATTGGAGGTTGATTCATGATTTTAGTGTTGTTTGGTATGATTTGAGGCTCGAGCAGGTCCGTGTTATGTTATGGAGTGGGTCAGTGTGATTGGACGGGGTCCCGGGGGCCTCGGGTGTGTTTCGGGTCGTATCGCGCTCTTATATGATGTTTCAACGTCGTTTCTTCGGACATAAAAGGGTATCATATTAAGCAAATGATCTCCAAATTAAGTTTTTATTGTACCATTAGATCCGTATCGTAATTATGGAGCCATAGCAAAAATAATCGTCAAATTTGGACATCGTGTGAGGGAGTTATGCTCATTTCCGTATCGGAAAAATTGTTGGTTGCTGTCATAACCGCAGATGTGGTCATTTTTTCGCAGATACGACCATTTTTCCGCAGATGCGGAAAATGCTGGAGGCAGTAGGGTTTCTATTGAAAATCGAAGTTTGGCTCATTTTCACTTCATTTCTTCCATGGGAGCCGATTTTGGAGCAACTTTGGAGTGTCATTTTCATCACCAAGTATGAGGTAAGTGATCTCTACTAGTTTTGAGTATATACAAGGTTTGTATACGGATTTAGACATGGAAAATTATAGAAAACTTGAGGTTTGAGGGAAAACCTAGAAAACTATTATTCTTGGATTTTGACCACGATTTTGAGCATGGAATTTAGAGAAAATCATATATTTGAGTTCGAGGCTATGGGTAAACTTTATCTTAAAAAATTTTAGATTCCGGGCACGTGGGCCCGAGGGCATTTTTGTCAACTTTTCGATCGGAGTTGGGAATTGCTATAAATTGGATTGTAATGAGTAATTGAGCATATATTATTGGATTTATATAATCATTAGCTAGTTTTGGAGCATTGTGCGTCAATTTAAGTCTTCGGAGGAGCGTGGAATTCCGGTTATGGATCTTCGGAGCGAGGTGAGTCTCCTTTCTAACCTTGTAAGAGGGAATTGTCCCCATACGCGATTTAAGAGGTTATGTGCTCCTATTTGTTGGGGCTACGTACGCACGAGGTGACGAGAGTCCGTGTGTAGCTACTATTATGCTATTGTCCGGGTAGTCTTGGACCCAAAAATATGCTATACTTGGATTAATTGTAAATTTATTGTCAGCTTGTATTGCTTAAATAACATTGAATTAGTAAATAAATTTCTAAAGGATTATACTTCATTTTCTTAAATTGTAAAAAAGAATTGGCTTTTATTTGGATAAATGTTCCTCGATAAATTGCTAATTGGATATTTGAGCATGTATTTCTATGTGTACCTGCGTCGCATGTATGATTCGCGAGCAGGGTATTTGTTTATTTTATGCTGACCGCATCACAGGATAGTTCGCGAGCGGGGTAATAGATGCATCTGTGGTTTGCGCCTTTCGATCCTCGACAGTACATAGTTTATTTTCTGTTGGATCGGGTCGTGCGCCTTGGCATGATTTGCGCATGCTTGTAATGCTGCCTTGAGATTATTTGAGATTGATATTTGCTCTCCCCGACTTGAGATAATTAAAAATTAATGGATTATGAATCCGGAGACCTTTATAATAAAAAGGAACTTTTAGCTGTTCGTGACTTATTGAAATTACTGTCATTTTTAATAAATCCATGACTATTCGCATTAATAGAATGTTATTATTGGACCTCTGATAAGTGTCAAAATCGACCATCTCGTCTCTACTTCTTCAAGATCAGACAGGATACTTATTGAGTACACGTTGTTTTCGTACTCATACTACACTTTTGTATATTTTTGTTGCACATGCTCATGTGTTATTAGTGGCCTACTGGGCATAGCAGCATGGACGATACTAGGACTAGGTGAGTTGTATTATTTGAGGCGGCCCGCAGCTAGTATAGTCCCTTCAAGTGTATTGTATTCTCTTTCTGTCCACTGTATTCCGGACGAATGTTGTATTTTATTCCCTTCTTAGTAGATACTCATTCACTTGTGACACCGGGTTCTGGGATGGTTATAGGATTTTTCAATATTAAGTTTATTAAAGACTTCATGGTTATTTCTGTAAAGTTCATTATTTGTTATTTAATGTATAAAGAAAATGATTTCCGCAGATACTAAAATTGGAGTTTAATTAAGTATTTGGTTGACTTGCCTGACAGCGGTGTCCGGCGACACCACGACCCCTAGTGGATTTTGGGCCGTGACGTAACTATACCAACATGGTATACAAGTTTACTGGTTAATTCCTGGCAACTATATGACTATACTACTATTACATAACACACATGCATAAAGAGAAAAATAAAAAAATAGTGTACCATATATTAATGTCACACCTCTTTCTTTACGTACCCGAGAGAGTATATAAGGGAGTTTTTATAATTTAAGTGACATTAATAATGATATTTTTTATTTAAATTATCACAGTCGCCACTTGGGATAACTTATTTGGTATCCCAAGTCACCGGTTTATTTTTAAAATCCAAATCAAGGAAATTTCAACTTTTTTTAAAATTTTGCGAACCAGATAGTCTAGATAAAAAATTCTGTTAACCCAGGAGAAGGTGTTAGGCATTCCCGAGTTTCGTGGTTCTAGCACGGTCGCTTAAACTATTAAAATTGGCCTATTATCCAATTTATTATATATTTTAATCTATTGTGCATTTTTAACTTTATAATCACTTTTAATTAATTTAAACCGCTTTTAGAAAGATTCAATGTTATTTAGAATACGTCTTAAACCACGCTACATAAAATACAACCGCGGTTCGCGACATGTTCTATTTAACATTGTTTGAGAGATTGAAATTGGGTCACATGAAATGTGCCCCCGGATTTGGTAATTAAAAATCACAACTACGTCATGGGAACCATACCCGTAGCTATGATTGAATTATTTAAAGAACGCGCCTAAAGCAACTACGAAATTTTAAATTAATAACAATATTTATGAAGGCCATGGAGAGTTTAATTAATGGCACACCTCAAATTTTAAAAGGATTAACTCTTGAATTAATTTCATGGGGGCCATGGGTTATGAGATTTTATGGCACACCTAATTTTGATTTTAAGAAAAGGGTTATATCTTTTGAAGGCAAACTAAAGGTGCTCCTATTTTTAATCTATTTTAAAACTAGTTATCACAACCACGTCACGGGAACTGTACCCGTAGTAGTAATAATTTATTTGCACGCCTAAAAACAAACTACGAAGTTTATTTTTTAATATCTAAATTATAACATTTTGTGAGGACCATGAGCGATTCTATTAAAATGGCACACCTCAATCGATTCTTTCTTTAAGAAATTATACCTAACTAAGGCCATCTAAAGATGCTTGAATTTTAACTAAATTAAATTATATCTAAAGTTACTCTAAACAAACCTACATAAAGCATTTTATTTAAAATCAACTGCTTAGGGGCAAATTTCAAACTTGCATTAAGTCCAGAAATAACAAATGTCCTTTAAAAAAGGAACTGGGCTCAAGGAACAGCCCAAAGTTGAAGTTGAAGTGCCGGAAGCCTCAAGGAATAAGTTGGGCCAGACACAAAGCCCAAATAGGAGAATCACTTTGGTTATTCAAAGAAAACTTCATCACAACACCAACCAAAAATCGATTTAAACTTTAAATTTAACTTTAAACAAACAACTAAATAGACAGTAAAGTCCAAAGAGGGAGCTTTCGATTGGGTCATTGCTGATGGACCAATTCTGGCCCAATTGGGATTCAAATCTCTTTTAGCAACCTCCAGCCCAGAATTTGAGCACGAACAATTCGAACAAATACTCAAGAACACACAGGGGGGCCAAAATGATATAAACTAAGATAGATAAACAATGCTGATCAAGACATGCTGAGCCCCTCGAGTTTTAGTTGTCTAATCCCCGTTAATACCCTTTTAAACAAAGACATTTTATAAAATTAATTGGAAATGCTTCAAATCAGCCTCATAACGTAGATTTTTCAACAGAACATATGAGCGATGACTTTCTATTGGGATTAATCAGCGTGAAGGGCCATTGAAAGAACAAATTTGACTATCTAGGTCATCATAAATAGAAAAGCACATCACATTATGCACCTTAAGCTTCACCAACGTACGAATCTTCATGAAATATATAGAAGTTCTTTCCACAATTCATGTACGAAGGAAACTACACATGTGCAGGCCTTTCGAAAGGAATTTGATCTATTCTCTTGACATAAGGACCTTATGAGTTAATGCGACCAAAATAACCAACCTTGAATTATATAAACAAAATAACAAAGCTTCTACTTCTTTAATATAAACATGGTATCTACAAAATAAGAGTAAAAGCCTTCTGTTGTTTACAAAGGAAGCTAAACGCATACAAATTCTTCAAGAAGAGATCAACAGATGCGAACGAACTAGGAGCACCAGTAGTCTACCTACATTTCATGCAATTCTCTCATTAAACCATAATCATAGACATTCTAACTTCATCAATTATCCATATCCAAACTTAACTAAACCACCAAAATAACTCGGGAGTCAGGAATAAATTGTTTTGGACCTTAGTTATGTGTTTGACCGTTTAATAATCAAAAGAAACAAAACATCAAGAAGAGCTAGCAAATACAATAACAGGACCAAACACTACTGAATGAGAGGCAAACATCAACAAGGCAGATTAGTGCACGAGATTCAAATATTTTGTTTCTCAGCACTGAAATTAAAACAAAAGAAAGAACCAAAAATGAATCTGGAACTGGAGCTTTCAATTAACGAAACTTCAGTGATTACAACAGTTTAAGCCAACTCGAATAAAGCCGCGACTCAAAACTTGAAACGAACAGCAACAAGAAACAAGAATCGACAAACTTGAGCCAAATGAAATGAAGTAAACTCAAATGAAAATGAACTCAAACTATTTATGATTTTTTGTATGTTTTCTGAAGAAAAGCAGACTGAAGAGAAAACAGCTTGAAGGAAATGACAACTTCAAGAACCCTAAAAAAATTTACTCTTTTCAGATTTTCAAAAAAATTTCTCTAGGTCTTTATCTTTGATTTTTCCTTACCCCTTAAACAAGAAAACTCACCTTATATATAACCCTAAAAAATCTCGAAGCTTCTGATTAAAAATCCGAAAAATTCCCTCATTTTTAATGATTTTAGGGACAATAGAAAGCATGTATCAATTTACATTTATCCACGGCTCCCATTTATCTAGCAAATCGCTCTATAGTACATAAATCATGAAACATTGGGGGGGAAATTCTTTCTTCTCTAACAGAAATTCGTTGGTAATAAAGTGACGTGGAGAGGAGGGGACCCATTTTAAGTGAACTCGCCTGAGTTTCAGGCGAGTTGAGGACCGAGTAGACAAGGAAGATGATGAACAGTAGGTAATAATGCCGTTTCTGCATTAGATTTAGAGTTTGTATTTTATGGAAAAATATTATAAGAAGGTTTATATATGAGGGGAAGCGGGCGGGTCGAACCTGCGGGTCAGGCATCATTTTTTTTGGGGCAGGATCAGTGGGTAGTTGGGGCTGGGTCAGTTGATTTTGAGGGGGAAATTTTTGGGCCGAATTGGGGGTGTTAAAACAAGCCCAAATTCAAATTAAATCCCTTTTCCTTTTTTATTCCCTTTCTTTTTTCTTTTTTCTCTTCTCCTATTTTTTTTAGTTGAAGAAAAATCCTAAATTAATATAAATGTTGAATTAAACTAGCTACCTAATTAAAAAAAATTATTAAAATAAACTAACCCTAAATTAAAAGTGAAAAATTAATAATCTAAAAATAAAAAGTAAAAAATATAGAAATGGGTCGTTTTTATAATTTTTATTTTTTACATTAAGCAAATAATTAATTAATTAATCGTAAAAATATATTAAAAAATTATAACTGCAATGCATGGTATTTTGGCATTTTCGTAATTTTTCAATGAAATTAAACATGCACAAAAAAAATACAAACAATTAATAAAAATTCTAGAAAATTTTCTAAAATGGCAAATAATTAAGAAAACTTTTATTTTTCTTGGGCTTTTATAGGAGTAGTTCGTATTGGGCAAAAATCACATGCTCACAGCTGCCCCTCTTTGCTCGAAAATACAAAGGGTTTTCGGACAAAGACAAAATGAGCAATTACGAGGGATTTTTGCCCGTTCGAAACTTCATGAGAAGCATCTTTTGAAAAAGCCTGACCGAACCTTGCTTCAGAGGTTGCTTACATATCCTTGGCTATAAAAAAATCAGGTCAGTATAGTTCTGGAAGTTTTGGTAGATGGGACTACCGGAAAGCTGTGATTTCACTGTTGTTGCTACTGTTTCTGTTGGCTGAGCTCATTATTACAGCAAGATGAAAGACAAAAAGCTAAAACTAGCTAATCATTTCTGCCCCAATTTTCACTAAGAAAATTTCGTGAGTTATTGTAACAAAAATATAAACAATTTCTTTATTTCAAAGCAATAAAATAGGGATTATGTACCCTTGGGAAAAAGAGATTAGGGAGTGGAGCACTATATCTATATTAAAATCAACCAGGGAGTGGAGACCCTATGTTGGAAAAGCGACTAGGGAATGGATATCTTACATCTACAAACAAACTCAACTAGGGAGTGGAGACCCTATGTTGGAAAGGCAACTAGGGAATGGAGACCCTATATCTAAAATAAACTCAACTAGGGAGTGAAGACCCTATGTTGGAAAGGAGACTAAGGAGTGGAGACCATATGCCTAAAATAAACACAACTAGGGAGTGGAGAACCTATGTTGGAAAGGCGACTAGGGAGTCGAGACCTTATGTTGGAAAGGCGATTAGGGAGCGGAGATCCTATATCTAAAATAAAATCAACTAGGGAAAGGAGACCCTATGTTGGAAAGGCGACTAGGGACTGGAGATCCTATGTCTAAAATAAAATCAACTAGGGAGTGGAGACACTATGTTAGAAAGGCGATTAGGGAGTGGAGACCTTATGTCTAAAATAAACTCAACTAGGGAGTGGAGACCCTATGTTGGAAAGGCGACTAGGGAGTGGAGACCCTATGTCTAAAATAAACTCAACTAGGGAGTAGAGACCTTATGTTGAAAAGGCGACTAGGGAGTGGACACCCTATATTTAAAATAAACTCAACTAGGGAGTGGAGACCCTATGTTGGAAATACTACTAGGGAGTGGAGACCCTTTGTCTAAAATAAACGCAACTAGGGAGTGGAGACCCTATGTTGGAAAAACAACTAGGGAGTGGAGACCCTATGTCTAAAAATAAACTCAACTAGGGAGTGAAGACCCTATGTTGGAAAAGCAACTAGGGAGTAGAGACCATATGTTTAAAAATAAACTCAACTAGGGAGTGGATACCCTATGTTGGAAAAGGCGACTAGGGAGTGGAGACCCTATGACTAAAATAAACTCAACTAGGGAGTGGAGACCCTATGTTGGAAAACGTAACTAGAGATTGGGGACCTGGGTTACCTTTTTTTTATTTTTTTTCTTCTTATCTCTTTTTTTGAATTTTTTTTTCTCTTTTTTTTATTATTTCATAGAATGAGTGATTGCAGGAAAGAATTTTGCAGGGGACTTCCCTTCATGGATTATTGTTGCAAAGTTATTTCTAGCCCTTGTGCAGTTTCTTTTGGTTGCACTTGCTTCTTGCAAGGCTTCTTTGGATTGCACATGTTTCATATTTTCAAACAAAGAAAAATTGATAGTTTGAAACGGTGGTTGGTTTTGTGGCCTTGACTGTTTTGATCACTTGATCTTGGCCAAACTCTTTCGATGAACATCTCTGTTGCTTGTTGATTTTCTAGAGATCAATCTCTTTTTAAAACCCAGGGAACTTGACCTTCCAAAATTTCACATGATGGTTCACCCGTGTGGGACTTTGGTCTTTTCATCTTATTTTGCCTTTATGGGCATTTGACTTTGGATTTTCAATAATTTTGACTTTGGGGCATCACCCATCATGGCTAGTCGGGATTGATTTGATGCACCCGCTAAGGTTGGGTGCTTTTCTTCGCATTCGGATTTTGTCAAGCAGAACCTTGTAAACCAATCTTGCCATCTTTTCTTTGTATTAGTTTCGGAGAAGAATTAAACCGAAAGGGATTCAAAAAAAAGTAAACAAAGGACAGAAAAATGAATTTAAAGAGAAATGTCCCTTTCAGATGTGGAAAGAAGTACTTATCTAGAGTGGGAAAGAAGTACTTATCTAGAGTGCATGCTGACTTCAATAGACATGATATGCTTCTTGGACTGGATACCCGATCTACACAACTATCCAACTTCTCATGAACCCATTATGACCTGTGTTTTGAAACCGGGAAACCTTGCCAGGACTCTTTCAATGCCAAAGGTTGTAAAGGATTCCTTCTTTTCGATCAACGACACCCTTTGCTTGTTATCGCCAATTGACCTATCTCATTTCTCTTCTCACTATCGCCTTATAGTGCTCTTTACGAGTTTTCACTAACAAGACTCTCTCATTTTTAGTTTCATTGTTTACCATCGCCTTACGGTGCCCGTGTGGATTTTCACCAATAAGACTCTCTCATTTGGTTGTATCAGATCCAAACAGCCGGATTCTCTGATTCTTGAACATTTCATCGCTTGATCAGAAGGACTTGAATAGGATTTAGGGTAAAAAAGAGTTTGGATTGAATTACAACTTTGGAACCTTTCTGGCGAACCGTCGCCGAACCGTTATAACATCTGTACCAGTTTCACTTTTGGGGGGTGGGGGGATTTAGATTTTTGTTTTGGTGTGACTGAACCCCAGAGAGAGGCTACCGACGTATCCTTTCGGAATCAAGTCGAACGTAGTTTAGGGAAACTTTTGTTTTTGTTGTTTTTCTTTTCCTTTTTGTTTTGATTTTTTTTCATGAACAATGTTTTTAGGTTCCAAAGAGCGTAATCAAAGAAAGGTAATCAGCTCAAAGGGTTAGCAAAGGATTGGAGTGTTTGGGGTAGTGAGAAAAAAGGCCTTCATCATCCCAATCAGATAATGTTGTTGCTGCAGAAAGACTAGACATAATACCTTTTGACTGCGTCTGCATTTACAGCTGTTTCGGGGTCATTCCCTTCAATCTCTCCCAAGAACAACGCCCTTTTTGGCAATAATTTTCTGATAATGTACGGGCCCTTCCATTTAGGAGTGAACTTTCCTTTTGCTTCTTTGTGATGAGGGAGAATACGTCTCAAAACAAGCTGCCCCACTTCAACAACACCATTAGCTTTGGGCCGATAAGGGGCGGAATTCCGACGCGTTATCTTAAATTGTTCGCATATCTTCCTCATCAAGTGGCTATTCAAGTTTGTGTCTTTTTCCGTAATGATAGTCGTAGGGATACCAAAACGGCAGATGATGTTGGAGTGCACGAAGTCCACCACTGCTTTCTTAGTGTTGGCTTTGAGGGTGATTGCTTCAACCCATTTTGTAAAGTAGTCGATGGCAACCAATATGAATCTATGCCCATTTGAAGCTTTTGGCTCGATTGGCCCAATGACATCCATACCTCAAACAACAAATAGCCACAGTGCTAACATAAGATGCAGCTCTGTAGGTGGTGCATGAATCAGGTCGCCGTGTACCTGACACTGATGGCATTTTAGAACAAAACTGAAGCAATCCTTTTCCATAGTCATCCAGTAATATCCTACTTGAAGGATTTTCTTTACTAAGACGTATCCATTCATGTGGGGTCCACACACTACTTCATGCACTTCATGCATGATTCTTCTAGGCTCTTCGGCATCCACACTTCTTAACAAGTTGAGATATAGAGTCCTGATCCATGTACCAGTCAGAAGCAATGCCCACTAGACTCTCTCCAAAATAAGCCATGAGAAGCTCCTCTTTTGTACCTGCTCCACTCAGTTAATTGCAGTACCTATTGAGGTGGGAGATGGGATCTTCATGCCTGTCGTACTTTTTGAACTTGGGAGTTTTAAAGCTCGGGGGTAGGTGGATATGTGGGAACATTCACAAATCAGCATTGGACACACTCTTTCAACTACTTAAACCTTGTATATTCTTAAGGCTCTGTTCCATGATCCTCATCTTCCGAGTGATTTCCTCCTGCTCGGGGTTATTGGTAGTTTTCTCATGTCCCACGGTAAACTCATATCGAGGCTGTTGCGGGTAAGAATTGGTGGTGAAATGGATATGTTCTGGTCGAAACAATGGTACTTGGAAAGTGAAGGATGATGGATCAAAGCTTGGCCTGGGCAAAGTGGGTTGTTCCGTGGCCGAAAAAGCTGGCGTAGTGAATATGCTAGAGGTCGCACATGAAATCAACACCTAGGGGCTAACCTCAGAAGGTGTTCCAGCAAAGTGGGTTGAGATGGTAGGATATCCAAATGGGGTAACTTATTGGGACGTTGGTAGTTCCACTTGCCCTAGGGAGTAGCTTAGGGAAACCATGTATCGCATTCGGTGGCTCTCTACCATTGGACCAGGCGTCCCACATTTCCATCGTGCGGAGACACAGAACCCTGTTTTCCTCAACACTCGCTGACTCTGAAGTTGGGATGGACGAGATAGGGCTATCATCCATGGTAGGAACTGTTGGCAGATGACTTTCCGATGACATTTCAACACTTCTTTTTTATCTTGTAAAGTAAGGATGTGAAGCCATATTACCACAAAACCAACCACCTTAATATAGAACCTACTCAACAGTAAATACAACAAACCGGTTAGTTTGAGACAATTAACACATAGGGAATCACACGTTGAGGGTATGATGCACCTATACAGTTAATTGTGTTTTCTATATATTTTGCAACGGTTGTGTGTTTCATCCTGGCTTTTGTTTATCTTCCCAATTTTTCCTTTCTTTTCATCTTTGCTCTTCAATGTTTTTCCTCTTATTCATGTTTTCCCCTCTTTTCTTTTTCATGTTTTCTCTCTTTTCTTGCTTTTCTCTCTTTTCTATTATTTGAGTTATTTACAAAAATTATGATCGGATCTGATGAGGATTACCTATGTATCACGACGTCGCATGAATCAAATCATCACGTAGTTCAAGAAATAAATGCGAGAAAAAAGAAGCAATTTTTGGGATTTTCAAAATTTTCATTAATAAAAACTCTATTGTTTTCTATTACAAAAGACTCCATCATACTCTTTCTAGGAATTTAAAACTACAAATAGACTCGAAACATACTTTAAAACTAGAAACTGAAATACAGACTCAAAATAAAAATCAAGAGTACATAAGTGCTTCTACTCCAGGGGCCCGTGGGACATCAGTCGGTCTCGCCACGGGCCTATGTGCAAGATCCCCTTGAAGACACTCCAGGTCACTCATTATTTGGCAAACAAAGGTCATCACTGCAGCAAAGAAAGTGGTTCTAGTCATGCCATCACATTCATCGCATTTCATGACGATCTAGTCAGCAATTGCTTTAACCCTTTCCCTGATGATACCCTTTTCTTAGAGCAACACCCTATTTGCTGAGACCTAGCTTCTAGCACCTGGGCATCATGATGACTTTGACTCTGCAGCTGTTGCTTATCTTCCTCTAGCTGGGACATTAATGCATAGTAATGTTCCCTTTTTGCTTTAAAGTTCTTAGCTTGTTTGGCCATCTCATTTTAGCATTTTCTTCAAATTTGTGATTGTCGCTTCATATTTCCTTTTCAACTGCTGTACAAACTCCGCCCTTCCCTCTGCGTTCTTTATCAACTGTGCTCGGGCTCTTGCCATATTACCCTTCAAATTTTTCCAAGTCATCCTGATCTCAGATATTTTCTTTCTAAGACCATTTATGAGCATTTCATCTATTCGGCTCCTTTCCTGATTCCCAGCAGCTATTTTCATTTTTTAGATTTGTGATCGAAGGGCATTGTTTTCTTGAGCTAGCTTCTTCATTTCCCCTTCATCAGTAGCAGCTTGTACAATTTTTTCAAATTCGAGATCCCTAATTTGTCCCTCCAATTTGCTTATCTTGGCCCTGTAGCTTGCCTCTTTTGCCAACCAATCCCATAGCTCCAATGAATCATCAGTGAATTGTTGGATGTGGGGTCTTTTAGCAGGCCGTTCGGGCTCCTGATGGACTTGAGATCTTTTTGTCACGACCCCAACCACGGTCGTGATGGCGCCCAACACACTGTTAGGCAAGCCCGACAAATTTACCAACCTTAACCATTTTTATACAGTTTATAATTAATTAACACATACAAATTACTTATTCATAATACTGGAAATCTGAAATAGAGTTAAAAACATGCGGAATCCTAAATAACAATACTACTACATAGCCCGAAGAATCCAGTGTCACAAGTCTGAGCCTCTAATACATGAGTAACAACCTACTACATACTGTTCTAAAGAAGTACGGAATAAAGCAAATAGATAAAGGGAAGATCAGGGCTACGGACGTCATGCAGCTACCTTGATGCTCCCGGATATGTGCTGCCCAGCTAGAAGTCCTCAACAGTCTTAGATGCACCTGGATCTACACGCAAGGTGCAGGGAGTAATGTGAGTACTCCGACCCAGTGAGTAATAAACATTAATAAAGGCTAAGAATAAGAAATCCTAGATAGACACATTGTAATCTATAAATACAGCAATTTAAACCAAGTAGTATAAAATCAGTAAACCAAGGAAAAAAATTATGGAAATGCTGCAACAGATAAGAAAATCAATGACAGTCAAATAAGGAATGCAACACATAGTACAGTACGCTCTAGTACCCGCTACAGTGAGGCAGCTCGCTCCATTTATTTATCATCGAAGATGCTCAGTGGGGGTGTGCAAACTTCGGGAGGGGCCCCTTACGGCCCAAGCGCAATATCAAGCCATCTCGTGGCATCAACTAGGCCCTCGGCCTACTATCAATATCAATATAATACTGCTGCGGCGCGCAACCTGATCCCATACTCAGTCCAGAATCACATAAGCCCTAGGCAATAATAAAATAGTAGTTCTCAGCCCAAAACATCGTTAGAAATATCATTTGAGTTTCAAATATGAGTAAAAGTGGCTGAATTTGCAAAACAGTTTTTAACAATAAGGCTGAGTCCATGTATTTTGACAAAATAGTGAGAAAATAGAAATAACAACCCCTGAAGGGTTCACACCGTTGGCACGAAGCCCAAATATGACAATTTATCCAAATAATAATGTTATCAAGTAAGTTCCAATCAATTACACGGTAAAAACATCACACGGGACGGACCAAGTCACAATCCCCAATAGTAACAACCCCGCGCTCATCATCAAGCGCGTGTCTCACCTCAATATAGCACTACGATGTGTAAATTTCAAACCCTCAGGACATCATTTACATTCATTACTCACCTCAAGCCCGCCAAAACTCTAGCTCGCTATGCCCTTGCCTCTCAAATCGGCCTCCTCGCACATCGAATCTGACTAAAACCGCAATGAATACGTCACAATAGGCCAAAGGAACAATACCCAATCGAAAACAATCGAAAAATATTAAAACTCCAGAAATGGGCAAAACCCTATCCTGGTCCCACTTCTTGAAACTTATAATTTTTTACATATACGGGTTCCTTATCTCGCCACGAGTCTATACATATAAAGAACACCAAAATCGAAGTCCAAATGACCCCTCAAATCACTACAAGAAAAAACCTTATTTACGACCAACTTTTAGGGACGAGTTAATAATCCCGTCGCTAATAGTATATAATTGGGACGAGTTATTGCGAAAGGTGTTAAATTTGGTCCTTAAAAAAATAGTAACTGGTCCCAAATTATAATTGAGAGGCCTTGAGTGTGAGACACCACTGCCAAATCTAATACCAACATATTAAAAAATTATTATTTTCTAAAAGTTAGGCGCCAAAACTAAAAGTGAAAGGTTATAAAAACTAAAAAAAAACCTTTGTATTCTCAAAACATATAGTACCGCATCAAAAGTTCAAAACATATTACCCTCTGTATTCCGCCTAGCTTTAGCGCCGATCTGCGTGAAACTGTGCCCTAATCTGTGTTTTCTCAAAAACAAATTGTGGAATCTGGTCGTGTGTGAAGCTCTGCCCTAATCTCCGATGATTTATCTGTGTCTTCTCAAAAACATATTCTGAATCTGGTCGTGTGTGAAGCTCTGCCCGAATCTCCACAGACTGTGTTTTCTCAAGGTATGCCTCCTCTTTCAAGTAGCTTTGTTTCTTCTCTAAGTGTGCTGATTTATTCTTCTTCTTCTTCTCTAACATTAAAAAATTGGTAAGATTTCATTATCTGTTATCATTTTGTTTGTATAATCAATGGAAAGATTATTGGGTTGGACTTCCTGATATGATTGTTTAATTTTCTGATGTGTATTCAAGTTTGTAGTGTATTGTCTGAAGAATTTAATTTCATTCCGAGCGCATACCAGTTTTGAAAAAGCTAATTATTTCATGAAATACAAACCCATAAAAGCAGGTGCAGCAGCTTACGTATCACTTCCAAATTAGAGAGTTGATATGACAAACACGTGCAGTTTGTTACGATGTAGTACTATTTTGAGGTTCAAACAATATTTTTTATTTTGACAATCGCAGTAGGAATTGATAGAGATTGAGTTGGGTGATAGTCAAATATCTGCAGACTTGTTAAATGCAAAATTAAATGAATAAGAAGTTTAAAAAGTCAAAAATGGTTGAACATAATCCAAATTATGGTTGCCAACTAGGCGAGAAAACTTTGAAAAATATGGAATCTGATTCAATGGACACTTTCAAATGCTGGATTTTTTCAATCATTGGAAGATGCAAAGCACTGACGAGAAAAGAACCATGAAAAGGTCAAAACACTTCGGGAAATTAAAAAAATCAAGGGTTGTGGTGGAGAGATAAGTACTCCTTCATTCTTCACTAGAGGTCTCGGGTTCGAATCTCTGGTATGAAGTCATCTTTCTTAGGGAGCTCTTTACCCCAAATGCGGGACTTCTCGATGCGAATTCGAATTTAGTTAGACCCAATGTGAATACCAGACACCGGGTGAAAAAAAATGGAAAACAATTAGCTGAAATAACAAATGTTTAGGTATAAATCATTGTGAAGATTTTTGAGTTATGTGAGTGAAGAACTTTTCATTCAAAATCACCGTAAAACAACTTCTTCACAAAATAATTTTTTGAAATAAAAAAAAACTCTGTAATAACATAAAATAACATACTTTTAAATTTTTCGGGACAAGATTTCTTTTTTTTTTTTACAATGAACACATCCTTGGCTCTGGTTGTGAATTTTAAGATAAGTATTGGATCTGATGCAGTCATATTTTGTAATTTAGTTTAAAATTGATTTGCTTTAAGTAGTTGTATCTAAGTTGTGCTTAACTTTTGGTTGGTTATAAGGTCTAGTTAATCAAATTATAATTTCAGCCTTGTTTGATAAATTATGATCTAGGTTAATATTTTTTTAAAACATGCATGTTTTGTGATGTATGGAAGTAAAGAAGAACTAGAATAGCAATGGTTGCACAAGAAACAGAAATGATTGAAGGTTACCTTTCCTCTCAGATTCAAAATCATAGATATGGTAGAAATGATCCAATAGCGTGGCCTGATCTTCTTTGATCTGTCAAAAGTGACAGTTTGTAATCTTATAATGTGAGAATATAAGGTCTTAAAATGAACATCAGCAAGTGACTCAAACCACAATTCTCTTTACTCACTACACACTAATACACTCTTCTTTTTGGTACATATACTAATCTACTCTCTGCTCTCTCACAAGAAGAATTTTATTTAATTCCGAGCGCATACCAATTGTATTCATTGAGGGATTTTGCGAGCCAAAACAGGGACTAGCGTTGTTACTCCTATTGCAATTTTGATTTTATATCTCCCAATATTGTATTGATAAAGAGACATGTGAGGACCAACTAATGTACGCAATTGAAATGGTGCTGGTGAAGAAAATTGATAGTATGGAGAAAGCAACACTTTATTCATCTGAAACATAGTTTGGCCACTTTGATGGGCTGGGATTAAAACTCTTAACTCAACTTTGATGTTGCTTAGTTATCTTAGACTTTATTGGGGCTATAACTGTGATGAGGCACGAGAATTGTCATGCTATACATTCTGGTAAATTGCAGCCCCTATGAACTTGTTATCGCAACTACTGCAGATGCTACGCTCTGATGTGTCTTATTTTGATTGAAACTCATATTGTAGTCATGCATGATGCACTGTGGGCAATGACAGTTAACGCTTAACAGTTAACTTATGACTAGTAACTAAATCTCTGTGCAGTATGCAACGGACCTTCTTATCTTCATACTTCGGAGAGCAATGACACGTGATATTCCAGATCAGTTATAGCTCAGATGTTATGAACTTTGTTTTACATGTTTAAAGCTCTAGAATTTTGGAAGTGCATATAACTTGTGCTCCGACTGTGTCTATCAGCATAAAACTAGTTAATGAATGATAAGATTTCAAAATATAGAATATAAGCCTGTGCTCTGTCTGCTATATTTATTCTTTCATCAAATAAAGTACTATAGGTAATTATGAAATTCGAAAATAAAAAGTGAGGATGTCATTCTGAATAAGGACTTGAACAACTTCACTACAGTTTATGCTCAAAAGTATGTCAATCTTAATGTTGAGTTTAAAGTGTTTGACCTTCTGGCATCTTTACTAAAGGCATAGATATGTTAACAAATTGTCTAATTCTATCAACTCTTGCCAGGTACAAGTTTAAGCACTAGTGGCAGATTATTTTTCTTTATTGGTTGTGTAGGTAATTTATAGCAAACCCAAGCATGTTTCTGGAGCAGCATTTCCCTGTGGGATCCGAGATAACATTGCTAAATCTCTTTCTTACATATGAAATCATAAGTTTATAATTAATTGTCATGCTTTGCTAAAATTTACCCTCTAAGTGAAGATGAGATGTGACTGAAAGAGCCATTTTTCTGGAACAGAAGCATACCATGTTGTTATTTGTTCATAATAGTTGGTCTCTTGAATGGTATATCTCGAGTTATCGTACCGGAATTTATCGAACCAAAGTAAGATTAACCATCCCAAAGCTTTTCTAATTAATTTTTTTTTTAATATTGTTGTAGCCTTGTTGATGTTGCTGGATAACACCTTGTGAATTTAGACTGTTTTTGGGGTAAGAGATTTAACTATTGCTCATATAAAATTATATATGTTATTTTATCAATAGTTATTTATTATTTTAAAAACTTTTGTACTTGCAGGTTTTGAAGATTGAAGCTACAAGTCAAGATGCAAGTTTAGAAGATGCACAAGCTATTATTGTTTTGCTAAAAATGTTATGCAAAACTTGATATCATAGTCTAGCTCAAGATGTTAGCTAAGTTTTTTTTTGTTGAGTTGTTGAGAAAACACAGAAAGTAAAATCATCATGGGATTTGAACTTGATATATTATCTTTTTATATCTGGATTTTTCAATACCAATTTGATATTTATTGATAAAAATTACTTTTTGTTACATTGAGCTTTTAGGACTACTCATGGTTATTAATAGACCATGAATATGATCACTAAATAACAAAATTATGTTAAATAGGAATGTTGTCTCTAAACATAATCTAGGACCAGTCAAAGGTTGGTCGCGAAAATGGTTTAACGACCAGATGTTTTGTCGGTCTCTAAGAGATAATTTAGGATCAATTGGCGTTGGTCGCTAAAAAGATTTAACGAAGGGAATATATATATTTTTCATCATCTATTAGGAACGAAAAATGTAGTCTCTAAATGTTATTCATGGCCAGGTTTTCTGGCCGTCTCTAAAAGATAATTTAGGACTAGATACAGTTGGTCGCTAAAATGATTTCACGACCTGAATAAATATTTTTTCATCGCCTACTAGGGACGAGAAATGTGGTCTCTAAAGGTATTCCACGACCAGTGTATTTATCCGTCGCTAAAGCTAATTAACGACCAGGTATCAGGACCCGTCGTTATTGATATTTAGCGACGAAGGCTATTACGACGGGTTACGACCAGTCTTTTCCCTTCGCAATCTACCCTGTTAGGACCAGATTTCAACTTTTAGGGACCAGATTTCCCTCCCGAACTTAAACAAACGCTCGTCCTCGAGCGAGTCAAGAAACATACCTGAAGCCTCAAATAGGTGAGGGTATCTGCTCTGCATCTCCTGCTCGGTCTCCTAGGTAGCCTCCTCCACGGGCCGACCTCTCCACTGCACCTTCACTAAAGCTACATCCTTTAATCTTAATTTCCGAACCTGACACTCCAAAATGGCTGCTAGCTCTATATCATAAGTCAAATCACCCTCCAACCGAACCGTACTGAAATCTAGAACATGG
Organism: Nicotiana glauca; assembly: GCA_026770625.1. Classification (NCBI taxonomy): domain Eukaryota; kingdom Viridiplantae; phylum Streptophyta; class Magnoliopsida; order Solanales; family Solanaceae; genus Nicotiana; species Nicotiana glauca. The sequence continues at coordinate 109,738 of MU784876.1, read as the reverse complement.
GACCGGTCTCCAATATACTTCCGGAGCATAGAAACATGAAAAACTGGATGCACGCTTGACAATCTAGGTGGCAAGGCAAGCTTATAAGCCACCTCCCCAATCCTCCGAAGTACCTCGAAAGGCCCAATAAATAGCGGACTCAACTTTCCTTTCTTTCCGAATCTCATAACACCCTTCGTGGGTGAAACCTTCAACAAGACCTTCTAACTAACCATGTAGGATACAGCTCGAACCTTTCTGTCTGCATAAATCTTCTGTCTCGATTGCGCTGTACGGAGTCTCTCCTGAATCACCTTCACCTTCTCTAAATGCATCCTGGACCAAATCTGTCCCCAATATCGTAGCCTCACCAAGCTCGAACCAACCAACTGGAGATTTACACCACCTCCCATAGAAAGCCTCATACGAAGCCATCTGAATACTCAACTGATAGCTGTTGTTGTAGGCAAACTTTGCAAGCGGTAGAAACTGATCCCATGACCCTCCGAAATCAATAACATAGGCGTGTAGCACATCCTCTAATATCTGAATGGTGCGCTCGGACTGCCCATCATATGAGGGTGAAAAGATGTGCTCAATTGCACCTGAGTGCCCAACTCTCGCTGAACCGACTTCCAAAACTGGGAAGTAAACTGAGTGCCCCGATCTGATATGATGGAAACTGGGACACCATACAACCGAACAATCTCCTGAATATATAACTCTGCCAGCCGCTCTGAAGAATAAGTAGTACAAACAGGAATGAAGTGCGCGGACTTGGTCAGCCTGTCTACCATCACCCAAATAGCATCGAATTTCTTCAAAGTCCGTGGGAGTCCGGTAACAAAATCCATAGTGATCCTCTCCCACTTCCACTCGGGAATAACTATCTGCTTATGCAAGCCACCCGGTCTCTGATGCTCATATGTCACATGCTGACAATTGAGACACCGAGCTAAAAACTCCACAATATCTTTCTTCATCCTCTGCCACCAATAGTGCTATCTAAGATCCTGATACATCTTCGCAGAACCCGGATGAATGGAATAACGCGAGCTTTGGGCCTCCTCCAATATCATCTCCTAAAGCCCATCCACATTGGGCATACAAATCTAGTCCTGCATCCTCAACACACCATCCTCACCAATGGTCACGTCTCTAGCATCATCATGCTGAACTCTGTCCATAAGGACAAGCAAATGCGGATCATCATACTAGCGCTCTCTGATGTGGTCATATAAAGAAGACCGAGAAACCACACAAGCCAACACTTGATTGGGCTCCGAGATATCTAATCTCATAAACCGATTGGCTAAGGCCTGAACATCAACTGCAAATGGCCTTTCCTCAACTGGAATGTACGCCAAGCTACCCATACTCACTGCCTTTTGGCTCAAAGCATCGGCCACTACATTGCCTTTCTCGGATGATATAGAATAGTAATATAATAATCCTTAAACAACTCTAGCCATCTCCGCTGCCTCAAATTAAGATCCTTTTTCTTGAACAAATGCTGAAGTCTGCGATGATCAGATAACTCACAAGATACGCCATACAAGTAATGCCTCCAAATCTTCAATGCATGAACTATAGCAGCCAACTCCAAATCACAGACAAGGTAGTTCTTTTCGTGGAGCTTCAACTGACGAGAAGCATAACAATAACTCAACCTTTCTGCATCAATACACAACCAATCCTAACTCTCGAAGCATCATAATATACAGTATAGAAACCTGAAGCTGATGGCAGAACCAACACTGGAACTATGGTCAAAGCTGTCTTGAGCTTCTGAAAGCTCTCCTTACACTCGTCTGACCATACAAATAGAGAACCCTTTTGAGTCAACTTGGTCAAGGGCGATGCAATGGATGAAAATCCCTGAATAAACCAATAATAGCCTGCCAAACCAAGAAAGCTACGAATCTCTGTGGCTGAGGACAGTCTAGGCCAACTCTGTACCACCTCTATCTTCTTCGGGTCAACCTGAATACCCTCGCTGGACACCACGTGTCCCAAGAAAGCCACTGAACCGACCCAAAACTCACACTTGGAGAACTTTGCATAAAGCTTCTCCTCCCTCAATCTCTGTATAACAACCAGCAAATGCTCTACGTGCTCCTCCTGACTACGCGAGTACACCAGAATGTCTACAATGAACACGATAACAAACGAATCCAGATAAGGCCAAAATACACTATTCATCAGATGCATGTACACCGCTGGGGCATTGGTCAGCGCGAAAGATATGACAAGAAATTCATAGTGACTATATCTAGTCCTGAAAGCAGTCTTATGAATATCTGAATCCCTGATCTTCAACTGGTGATAAACCGGACGGAGATCAATCTTGGAAAATACCCTCACTTTCTGAAGCTGGTCAAATAAATCATCAATGCGAGGCAGGGGATACTTATTTTTCACTGTTACTTTGTTCAATTGCCTGTAGTCAATGCACATTCTCATTGTGTCATCCTTCTTCTTCACAAACAGAACTGGCGCACCCCATGGTGACACACACGGCCTAATGAACCCCTTACCTAAGAGTTCCTGAAGTTGCTCCTTCAATTCTTTCAACTCCGCTAGTGCCATATGATATGGCGAAATGGAAATGGGCTGGGTGCCCGACACCAGATCAATACCAAAATCAATATCCCTATCCGGTGGCATGCCCGGCAGGTCTACGAGAAATACATCGGGAAAATCCCTTACAACTGGAACAGAATCAATGCTAGGAGTCTCAGCTCCAACATCCCTCACAAATGCCAAATAGGAAAGACAACCTTTCCCAACCATACACTAGGCCTTCAAGAAAGAAATAACTCTACTAGGGACATAGTCAGTCACACCTCGCCACTCGATCCGCGGTACACCCGGCATGGCCAAAGTGACTTTCTTAGCATGACAATCTTGAATAGCATAACACAGAGATAGCCAATCCATGCCCAAAATAACATCAAATTCCACCATGCTCAATAGCAATAGATCAACTCGGGTCTCCAGACCCCCAATAATCACAATACATGACCGGTATAGACAATCCACAACTACAGTATCGCCCACCGGGGTAGACACATGAACAAGTAAATAAAGAGACTCCCGGGGGCGTACCCAAATAACGAGCAAAATATGAAGACACATATGAATAGGTAGAACCGGGATCAAATAATATAGAGGCATCTCTGTGGTAGACTGAAACAATACCTATAATGATAGAATCTAAAGCAATAGCATATGTCCTGCCTGGCATAGCATAAAAAAGGAGCCTAGCCACCGTCTGATCGACCTGCGCCTCTGGGGTGACCCCCGGATGACTGGGTAGGTGGCGAACTAACCTGAGCAAAAGTCGAGGGCTGGTCCCTCTGCTGAGACTGACCACTATGAATTCGAGGACACTGCCTCCTCATATGCCAAAACTCTCCACACTCATAATAACTACCCGGTGTTGGAGATGGGGACTGAAGGGAACCCCCCGCACTGGAGTGACTAGCAGATGCACTCATCGCACAAGAACCCTGAGCTAATGGTGCATGAGATGAACTATGAGCTGGTAGAGCACTGAGTGAAGATTGGCCCTGCTGGAACCCATGATGACTACGGTCTGAAGATGCCCCATGATACTCTGGGCGAGCCGAATGAGTAATCCTGAAAGAACGACCTCTACCACGCTAGAACTGGCCCTTTGACGGAGCACCACCGAAACTGCCTGATCCTCAAGGCCTTTTGGCCTCCCTCTCCTCTTTCTCTCTACGACAAACTGACTCGGTCTCACGAGCGATATCCACCACCTCCTCAAACGTAGCACCCAATACTCTCTCTAGTCATCAGAATATGGAGATGGTAGTTAAGGCCATCCACAAATCTCCTAATCCTTTCACGATCAGACGGAATCATCCAAATAGCATGATGGGCCAACTGTGAAAACCTCATCTCATAGCGATTCACGGCCATATCCCCCTGCGTCAACCACTCAAACTGCCTACGCAGCTCATCTCTGCGGGACTGAGGTAAATACTTCTCTAGGAATGGAGCGGAGAACTGCTGCCAAGAAAGGGGTGCTGCACCAGCAGGCCTACGCCTCTCAAAATCCTCCCACCAAGTAAAAGTAGCCCCAGAAAACTGGAAGGTAGTAAATGCCACACCACTCGACTCAAGAATGCCTGCTATATGGAGCATACACTGACATTTGTCAAGAAAGCCCTGGGCATCCTCGCCCTCAGCACAACTGAATGTCGGAGGCTAGAGCCTACCAAACCTCTCAAGACGATGATGCTCATCGTCTGGCATAGATGGAACCACAAAGTCCTGAACTGGTGCAACCGGCTGAGCTGGAGGTACTCCTGGCATCTGAAATTTATGCACTACCCGCTCAGGTGTGCGAGCAGCGGGGGTCTGATTGCCTCCCCCAGCCTGTGAAGTAGCTGCCGCTGTGGTGGCTGAAACTGCCTGAGTCAGGACAGTGCAAACTGATAAGATATGTGCCAAGGCCTCCTAAAGACCCGGAATCACGAAAGGCACAACTGGTGCCTGAACAGGTGTTGCTGGAGTGTCCATAACTAGAGCCTGATCCTGAGCTAGGGCAACTGGTGGATCAGCAGGTGCTGCCCCGACCGCTCTGCCTCTGCCACGACCACGACCACGTCCACGACCTCTGCTGGCCTTAGTAGGTGTTACTGGTGGTCGTCCGCCACGTCCGATATCTTGTGTCCTCACCATATGTGAGAAAATAGAATAATAGAAGTTAAGTTCTCAGTTCAACAAATTTGCACGACAAGAATTTCAAGAATATGAAGTTTTCCTAAATGTTCGGCAGCCTCTCGAGGATAAATACAGTCGTCTCCATACCGATCCGCGAGACTCTACTAAACCAGCTCATGACTCGCGAGACTAAGTAACCTAGGCTCTGATACCAAATTGTCACGACCCCAACCCCGGTCGTGGTGGCGCCCAACACACTGCTAGGCAAGCCTGGCCAATTTAACAACCTTAACAATTTCTATACAGTTCATAATTAATTAACTTAGATAAATTACTAAGTCATAACACTGAAAATCTGAAATAGAGTTAAAAACATGTGGAATCCCAAATAATAATACTACTACATAGCCCGAAGAATCCGGTGTCACAAGTCTGAGCCTTTAATACATGCGTATCAACCTACTACATATCGTTCCAAAGAAGTACGGAATGAAGTAAATAGATAAAGGGAAGATGAGGGTTGTGGATATGTGATGCCCAGCTGGAAGTCTTCAATAGTCTCAGATGCACCTGGATCTGCACGTAAGGTGCAGGGAGTAATGTGAGTACTCCAACCCAGTGAGTAATAAACATATATAAAGGCTGAGAATAAGAAATCCCAGATAGACACATTGTAATCTATAAATACATCAATTTAAACCAAGTAGTATAAAATCAGTATATCAATGAAAACAAATTATGAAATGCTAAATCAGATAAGCAAATAAATGACAGTCAAATAAGGAATGCAACACATAGTACAGTACTCTCTAGTACCCGCTGCAGCGTGCAGCCCGCTCCATTTATTTATTATCGACGGCGCTCACTGGGGGTGTGCAGACTCCGGGAGGGGCCCTTACAGCCCAAGCGCAATATCAAGCCATTTCGTGGCATCAACTAGGCCCTCGACCTCATATCAATATCAATATCATACTGCTGCGGCCCGTAGCCCGATCCCATACTCAGTCCAGAATCACATAAGCCCTCGGCAATAATAAAATAGTTGTTCTCAGCCCAAAACACCGTTATAAATATCATTTAAATTTCAAATCTGAGTAGAAATGGTTGAATTTGCAAAACAATTTTTAACAATAAGGATGAGTCCAAGTATTTTGTCAAAATAGTGAAGAAACAGAAATAACAACCCCTTAAGGGTCCACACCGTTGGCAGGAAGCCCAAATATGACAATTTATCTAAATAATGATGATGTCAAGTAATTTCCAATCAATTACACGGTAAAAACATCATCAGGACGGACAAAGTCACAATCCCCAATAGTAACGACCTCGCACTCATCGTCAAGCGAGTGTCTCACCTCAATATAGCACTACGATGTACAAATTTCAAACCCTCAGGACATCATTTACATTCATTACTCACCTCAAGCCCACTAAAACTCTAGCTCGCTATGCCCTTGCCTCTCAAATTGGCCTCCTCGCACGTCGAATCTGACCAAAACCACAAAGAATACGTCACAATAGGCCAAAGGAACAATACCCAATCGAAAACAATCGAAAAATATTAAAAATCCCGAAATTAGCAAAACCAGAGCCCCGAGCCCACTTCTCGAAACTCAAAAATTTTTACATCTACGGGTTTCTTATCTTGCCACAAGTCTATACATATAAAGAACACCAAAATCGAAGTCCAAATGACCCCTCAAATCCCAATTTTTGCTCTCTTAAGTTCAAGCCCTAAACCACCATTTTTGTCCATTGATTTCTTAAGTTTTCTGCCATAATCCTTGTATTTGCACCATAAAATCATGTTTTAAGTCCAAAAATCCTTACCTTATCAAAGCTCATTGAAAACCCTCTTCAAAATCGCCCACAATTCTCCAAGTCAGAAGTTAGAATGAGAAATCGTTCAAAAATTCGCGAAGATGAACTTTAATATCTTCTGCCCAAACAAAACCGCTTCTACGGTAAAAATCCCGCTTCTGCAATTGCCGCTTCTGCGGCCCAAAGCTCCGCTTCTGCGAAAATTCACTAAGGGGCAAAATCCGCTTATGCGGCCAAATGGTCACTTTTGCGACTCCGCAGATGCGGCCCCCAAATACGCTCATGCGATACTTCTCGCTTCTGCGACTTTCTCATCTGCTCCTGCAATACCGCTTCTGTGGTCCCAATTCCACAGAAGCGAAAATACCAGAAGCAGTAGCAAATTTGAATAGCACAAGTCCAAAACTTCCTGTTAACCATCCTAAATCACCTCGAGGCCTCCGGGACCTGAAAAAAAAAGCACCAAGACCTCCTATAACATAATTCAAACTTGTTCCAATCATTAAAACACCTCAAACAACACCAAAACCATCAAATTACATCGAATTCAAGCCTAAGTTCTTCTAAAACTTCCGAAACACGCATTCGATCAACAACCCAACCAAATCACCCCCGAATGGCCTGAAATTTTGCACACACATTACAAATCACCCAACGAAGCTACTGAAACTCTCGGAATTCCATTCAGACCCTCAGATCAAAATCTCACCTATCAATCGGAATTCGTCAAAATACTAACTTCGTCAATTCAAGCCTAACTCTACACTGTACCTCTAAAATCACTTCTGATCACACTCCTAAGTCACAAATCATCCCCCGAAGCTAACCGAATCACCAAAAATCACATCCGAGCCCGCTAACTCATAAGTCAACACCCGATTGACTTTTCCAACCTAAGCCTTCCTTAAAAAGACTAAGAGTCTCATTTCCTACCAAAACCAATCCAAAACAACTCGATCACACCAAACACAGATAATGAAGCATAAAGGAGCAGGAAAAATGGGGAAAACGGGGAGGTAACCCATGACACAACGGGTCGGGTCATCACACTTTTACCAAACCAAGTTATGTAATTAGGCTCTACTTCGCCTTTAGATAGATTCTGTACCCGAGTCTTTGGCTCTAGAAATCTACACTCATTCCAAATCTGACAAACTTTTCCTTCCGGGAACACAACTTTTGGACCTAATTCTATAACTTGTCGGCTCAGATCTTTATCATATGGGATAGTTTGGTACATGCCTAGTTGTCGCAGCACCCTGTGTGGCGCATATGGCTGAATGCTCCGAATGCCCATTAAGAGAATATAGCACAACTCGACTGACATATAAATGACTTCAGTGACTGGGAGCCAACCGAATGTCCAATGAATTTTGTTTGAAGTTAAAGAACTCAAATGCGTAAACCAAGCCTCTGTACCTTCTGGTAATTCACAACCCACCACCTGGTTTTCATATTGTTCAATGCAGTTAAGGCCAGCCATGCTATAGTTCATGTACCCCAGGCGGTGGCAAAGATGTTCTTGTATCCAAAGTTGTAGGAGCATGTTATAGTCCTCGAAGAATTTTTCCTCTTCTCGGCAGATAGTCAAAGCTTGATAAATCTCCACTAAGATCATTGGAACAAGGGTGACATTAGCTTTTTTAGTCATGACGTCGACCATTCCCACAAGACCCAATTCTATGTTTCCATCCTTTCTTGAGCAGAATAAAACACCCAGGAATTCCACTATAAAAGCCAGCCCCCGACGTGTTTCCCATTTATCTTTATTTCCTGAATGAGTTAGGCCAGTATCTGGTGCCTCAAAACCATGGGGATCGCCATAACGCTGGTACAAGAAGTAGAATGTGCAAAATCCTTCGGATAAATTTCCATCTTAAACCTCCTAACTGATGCTGAAAAGGTCCAAAAACTTATGAGGAGTCACTACTCTTGCTGCCACTGGGTACCGATTTTTGAGATTCCCACTAAGACCGGCATAGCCTGCTATTTCCTCAAGCGTGGGCTTAGCTCAAAATCAAAAAAATGGAACACATTATGCGTCAGGTCCCAAAAAGGTATCAAAGCCTCAATTACATCCAACCTCGGTTTGATTTTCAGAAGACCAACAAGACCGCCCAAAAATTTTACCACAATATCTCTGCTGACTTTTCCTAAGTCATTCCACTACATGTGGAGTCCTAATGTGATTTCTTCAAGGACTATGAACGGTTCATTTTCAATTGTGTTCATCCTGCACACTTATTAGAGTGAGTGATTAAAAAAGCCATGATTTATTTTGACCGATAGAAAATTATCAGTTTTCAAAAAAATTCATTTCAAAACAAAGAACGCCTTTGCAAATACGGCCCTTCAACTCTTCAACGAAGAAGCTTTTAGGGTTGTGTTTGCTAATTGGCCAAAATTTAAAACAGGAACAATAGGTGGCTATTCTTGCAAAAGAAGCCTTCCGGCATCCTTTTGGGGACGTTTTGGCAATTTAGACAAGAACGACACTACCTAAAGGATTTATGACAAGACAAAAAAAATTTCTTTTCGTTTTTTTTTTTTTTTTTTTT
>MU784876.1:61471-95920 GCA_026770625.1 Nicotiana glauca | reverse complement strand
GAGTTAATTGATGGCACACCTCAAATTTTAAATGGATTAACTCTTGAATTAATTTCATGAGGGCCACAGGTTATGGGATTTAATGGTACACCTCAATTTGACTTTAAGACAAGGGTTATATCTTTTAACGGCAAACTAAAGGAGCTCCTATTTTTAATCTAATTTAAAATTAGTTATCACAACCACATCACGAGAACCGTATATGTAGTTGTAATGATTTATTATGCGCCTAAAAGCAAACTACGGAATTCATTTTTTAATATTTAAATTGTAACATTTGTGAGGGACATGAGCGATTCTATTAAAATGGCACACCTCAATCGTTTCTTTCTTTAAGAAATCATACCTAACAAAGGCCATGTAAAGATGCTTGGATTTTAACAAAATTAAATGCTATCTAAAGTTACTCTAAACAAACCTACATAAAGCATTGTATTTAAAATCAACTTCTTGGGGAAAATTTTCTAACTTGCTGTCACGATCCGGATTTCCCACCATCGGGATCGTGATGGCGCCTACTCGTGGTAGCTAGGCAAGCTAACTTATTTACCCTTTCATTACTAGACAATTACTTTAACAGTTTACAACATCAATATAGAACATGAAATTTAATAAGAATAATAGCGGAAGTCTGATTTATAATTACGAATCATAATGCGGAACAGTCATTAATAGCCTCTACCCAAGATTTGGTGCCACAGTACTCACGAAATACTAAGAATATACTAAATACAACGGTCTGAAAGAAATATATAAGTTGTTCGTCTCGAAAACAATGACGCAACAGTCTAAAAAAGAACATAAAGAAGAGACACCGGGCCTGCGGACGCCTGCAAGGCTACCTCGGTCTCGTGAAAATGAAAGTCTGCTCCCGCACTAATGCTGCTGCTGCTCCTCAAAACCTGGACCAGTGCAAAAATGCACAGAAGTGTAGTATCAGCACAACCGACCCCATGTGCTGGTAAATGTCTAGCCTAACCCCGGCAAAGTAGTGACGAGGCTAGACTGGACACCACATAAACCTGTGTAGTCATAAATATACAACAGAAATCGAAAACAAGGCAATTAACAATATGGGAGGGGGAAACCCGATCCTCAATATCATTGTTGCGGCGCGCAATCCAATCCTCAATATCATTGTCGCGGCGTGCAACCCAATCCTCAATATCATTGTTGTAGCGTGCAACCAGACCCTCAATATCATTGTTGTGGCATGCAACCCGATCCATATATATCATTGTTGCGGCGTGCAACCCGACCCATATATATCATTGTTGCGGCGTGATCGGTCTACATATATCATTGTTACGGCGTGCAACCCGATCCTCAATATCATTTAACAGTCTGACTCCACAAACAACAGTCACAATTAAGGGACATAACAATAAGCAAATATTTGACAAAAATCCCGGCAAGGGAAAGAACCAACAAGTTCAACCAAATGTCCCGGCAAGGGAATAATTAACAACGCTTTCTCTTTCTTAATTTTCCTATCTTTTAATTCACTCTACTATTTTGAGCACACGCTCCAAAGAATCAAGTCATTTTATACACTCTCAATATTCGTATCACAATTCGAGCCAATGCTCCCAAGAATCAAATAATCTTTTTACCGTTTACATGTTATTCACAACATATAAAAATCCTCCAATAAACACGGAGTTCACAACCAAGCCATGATAATTGCATTATAAGGACTCACGGTCATGCTAGACACCAATGTATAGATACTCGTCACCATGCCTATACATCGTACTCAATCACATAGCAATTAGCAACAAGACTCAACTCCTATTCCCTCAAGCTAGGGTTAAACCAAACACTTACGTCAAAGCCTTGAAATTCACTTAATCCTCAACTATCGCTTTACCTCGCGATTCTAACTCCAATTCGCTCGAATCTAATTACAAATTGTTCAATTACTTTAATAAACATTATATGAATCAATTTGCATGCATAAAAATGATTTTTCCAAGTTTTTCCCAAAAATTCCAAAAACGCCCCCGGGCCTACATGGTCAAAACCCGAGGTTCTAACCAGAACCCGATTACCCATTCCCCCACGAATTCAATTATGTAATTTGTTTTGAAATCGGACCTCAAATCGAGGTCCAACTCCCCAATTTATAGAAAACCTAGGTTCTACCCAAAAACCCCAATTTCACCCATGAAAATCCTTGATTTCAAGTGGAAAACATGTTTAATGATGTTAAAGATTGAAAGAATTGAGTAAAAATCAACTTACGAATGATTTGGGATGAAGTTTGCTCTTGAAAAATTGCCTATGGTGTTTGGGTTTTGAAATAATGGTGAAAAGTGATGAAAATTCGACTAAGTATAAAATTTGCTGGGCCTCGGATGTGGGAATTGCGAACTAGGGTTCGCAATTGCGAACCAGGACCTGCTAACTTGGGAAATGCGAACAAAGCTTCGCATTTGTGAAGCCAGTGCAAAAATCGGGACCTTCGCATTTGCGAAGAGGGTCTCGCATTTGCGATCCCTGCCCCTTCGCATTTGCGAAGTTCTTCTTCGCATTTGTGATACCTGCCAGGCCTCCCTTTTTTCGCATTTCCGATTAGGTGGTCGCATTTGCGATATCGCATTTGTGGTCATTTCTTCGCAAATGCGAAGACACCAGCAGTGAAAATACCAGATTTTTAAAAATGAGAAAATGCAATCCGATGCCTATCTAAAACTCACCCGAGCCCTCGGGGCTCCAAACCAAACATGTACACAACCTCAAAAACATCCTACGGACTTACTCGCGTGATCAAATCGCCAAAATAACATCATATTCATAGAATCAAGCCTCAAAATTTATGATTTTCATCTAAACTTCATAAACTTTCAAACTTGGAACTTATAGTCCGAAACACGTCAAACGACGTCCGATTTCGACCAAACTTCACAGAAAGCGCTTAACACATATTTAAGACTTCTACCGGGCATCGGAACCAAAATACGAGCCCGATACCATAGTCTTTATTCAATTTCAATTTCCATTTTCCTTAATAATTTCAAAAAAATAATTTAACAGAAAAATTCTTTCCTCGGGCTCTAGACCTCGGAATTTGACTCCGGGCACATGCCGGAGTCCCATATTTTCTACGGACCTTCCGGGACCGTCCAATCTCGGGTCCGGGTCCGTTTACCCAAAATGTTGACCAAAGTCAACTTTAATCTTATTAATATCAAAAATTCTTCAAATTTTTCACAGAATTCACATATTTCAACATAAAAGCTTTTCGACTATGTGCCCAGATTGCGCACGCAAATCGAGGCAAGTAAAAATAAGGTTTTTAAGGCCTCGGAAGCACAGAACGAATGAGGAAACAGGTGATGACCCTTTGGGTCGTCACATCCTCCACCTCTGAAACAACCTTTCGTCCTCGAACGGACAAAAGAAAGAAGCACCTGAGTCGGGGAACAGATGTGGATAACGGCTCCGCATATCAGACTCGGACTCCCAGGTCGAGGACTCAAGGGGCTGACCTCTCCACTGAACACGAACAGAGGGAAAACTCCTAGATCTAAACTGACGAACCTGCCAGTCTAGAATAGCTACCGGCTCCTCCTCATAAGATAAATCCTTGTCCAACTGGATAGTGCTGAAGTCTAACACATGGGTAGGATCGCCGTGATGCCTCCGAAGCATAGAGACATGAAAAACTGGATGCACGACTGATAAGCTAGGTGGCAATGCAAGTCTATAGGCCACCTCTCCTACTCGATCAAGAATCTCAAACGGACCAATGTACCTAGGGCTGAGCTTGCCCTTCTTTCCGAACCTCATCATGCCCTTCATAGGCAATACCCGGAGCAATACCCGCTCACTACCATAAAAGCCACATCTCGGACCTTACAGTCCGCATAACTCTTTTGCCGTGACTGAGCTGAACGAAGCCTGTCCTGAATGATCTTGACCTTATCTAAGGCCTCCCGAACTAAGTCTGTACCCAATAACCGAGCCTCTCCCGGCTCAAACCATCTGATTGGAGACCGACATCGCCTACCGTACAACGCCTCATATGGAGCCATCTGAATGTTGTACTGGTAGCTGTTGTTGTAGGAGAACTATGCTAAAGGCAAAAACTGGTCCCACGAGCCTCGAAAATCAATGACATAGGCTCGGAGCATATCCTCCAAAATCTGTATAATCCGCTCGGACTGACCGTCTGTCTGAGGATGGAATGCTGTGCTCAACTGGACCTGGGTGCCCAACTCTTGCTGAACTACTCTCCAGAAGCGTGAGGTAAACTGTGTACCCCGATCCGAAATGATGGATACCGGCACACCATAAAGGCAAACAATCTCCCTGATATAAATCTCAGCTAACCTCTCGGATGAATAGGAGACTGCCACTATAATGAAATGCGCTGACTTGGTCAGCCTATCCACAATAACCCAGATAGCATCAAACTTCTTTCGAGTCAATGGAAGTCCAGTAATGAAATCCATGGTAATCCTCTCCCACTTCCACTCGGGAAGCTCAATCCTCTGAAACGAACCACCGAGCCTCTGATGCTCATATTGACCTGCTGACAATTCAAACACCAATCCACATACGCAACAATATCCTTCTTCATTCTTCGCCACCAATAATGCTGCCATAAGTCCTGATACATCTTCGCAGCGCCTGGGTGAATAGAATACCGAGAACTATGGGCCTCCGCTAAGATCAACTCTTGAATCCCATCAACATTGGGCACACAAACTCGCCCCTGCAATCTCAAAACTCCATCATCATCTAAGGTCACCTTCGTTGCACCTCCATGCTGCACCGTGTCTCTCAGGACACACAAATGGGGATCATCAAACTGCCGATCACGGATACGCTCCATAGAGAAGAACGAGCGACCGTGCAAGCTAACACTCTGCTAGGCTCAGAAATATCTAATCTTACCAATCGATTGGCCAAAGCCTGAACATCTAAAGCAAGTGGCCTCTGGCTGGCTGAAATATAAGCAAAACTACCCATGCCGACGGACTTCCTACTCAATGAATCTGCCACCACATTGGCCTTACCCGGGTGGTATAAGATAGTAACATCATAATCTTTCAACAAATCTAACCACCTTCACTGCCTCACATTCAACTCCTTTTGCTTGAACAGGTAATGAAGGCTCTTGTGATCCGTGTACACCTCACACGTCACGCCATATAGATAATGCCTCCAAATCTTTAAGGCATGAAAAACAACTGCCAACTCTAGATCATGAACTGGATAATTCTTCTCGTGGATCTTCAACTGTCTCGAAGCATAGGCAATGACTTTGCCATCCTGCATCAATACTGCTCCAAGCCTAATACGGGAAGCATCACAATAGACTGTGTAAGGCCCTGAACCCATGGGTAAAACCAATACCGGTGTCGTAGTCAGAGCTGTCTTGAGCTTCTGAAAGCTCGCCTCACACTCATCTGACCATCTAAAATGGGCACCTTTCTGGGTCAATCTGGTCATCGAGGCTGCAATAGAAGAAAATCCCTCTACGAACCGACGGTAATAACCTGCTAACCCCAAGAAACTCCGAATCTCGGTCACTGAAGCTGGTCGAGGCCAACTCTTAACTGCCTCAATCTTCTTCGGGTCCACCTGAATACCCTCTGCTGATACAATATGACCCAGAAATGCAACCGAACTCAACCAGAACTCGCACTTCAAAAACTTAGCATATAGCTAACTATCCCTTAGAGTGTGAAGAACCACTCTGAGGTGTTGCTCATGTTCTTCCTTGCTGCGGGAGTATACTAGAATATCATCAATAAAGACTATCACGAATAAGTCTAGATATGGCTTGAACACTCGGTTCATCAACTCCATAAATGCTGCCAGGACATTGGTCAACCCAAATGACATGACTAAAAAATCGTAGTGACCGAGTGCGGAATGCTATCTTTGGGACATCACACGCCCTAATCTTTAGTTGATGGTAGCCATATCTCAGGTCTATCTTTGAGAACACCTTTGCTCCCTGAAGCTGGTCAAACAGATCATCAATCCTCGGTAGTGGATACTTGTTCTTTATCGTCACTTTGTTCAATTACCGGTAACCAATACACATCCGCATCGATCCATCCTTGTTCTTTACAAATAACATCGGTGCACCCCAAGGAGAAACACTAGGCCTGATAAAATCCTTCTCTAGTAAATCCTGCAACTGGTCCTTTAACTCCTTTAACTCTGGCGGGGCCATGCGATACGGTGGAATAGAAATGGGCTACGTGCCCGGAGCCAGATCAATACAAAAATCAATATCTCTATCGAGCGGCATACCAGGCAGGACTGAAGGGAAAACATCGGGGAATTCCCAAAAAATAGGAACAGAGTCAATAGAAGGAACCTATGCGCTGGAGTCGCGAACATATGCCAGATAAGCTAAACACCCATTCTCGACCATGTGTCTAGCCTTAACATATGAAATAACACTACGGGTGGCATGACCTGGGGTCCCTCTCCACTCTAGTCGGGGCAATTTTGGCAAGGTCAAGGTCACAGTCTTGGCGTGACAATATGAGATAGCATGATACGGGGATAACCAATCCATCCCCAAATAACGTCGAAATCCACCATATCTAAAAGAAGTAAATCAACACGGGTCTCAAGCTCTCAAACACAACCACACAAGAACGATGCACCCGGTCGACTACTATGGAGTCACCCACCGGTGTAGATACATAAACAGGAATGTCCAAAGCATAACTAGACATAGCCAGGCAGGGTGCAAAATAGGACGACACATATGAATATGTAGACCCAGGGTCAAATAGCACTGACGCATCTCTTATCACAAAATAGAATAGTACCCTTAATAACGGCATCTGACGACTCAGCCTCTGGTCTGGCTGGCAAAGTATAAAACCGGGGCTGAGCTCCACCTCCCTAAACCATGTCTCTGGGACGATCGGCTACCTACTGACCCCTACCTCTAGCGGTCCGACCTCCACCTCTATGGTCTCGACCTCCATCTCTATGATCCTTACCCCCGCCCCTGGCTGGCTGGGCAGGCTGTGGGTCATTGGTGCCTGAATCATGAGGCGAGGACCCTGCTGCTGCGATTGTGTAACCCTCAATCTTGGGCAAGCTCTCCTGACGTGACCATACTCACTACACTCATAACATCCCTCTATATGATGAGACTAGCCCTGACGACCCGAATGACCTCCACGAAAGCTCTGAAGAGACTATGCACTAATGGGAGTTGACGGTGCACTAAGTGACTGCTGATCGAAATACTACCCATGAAAACCACGATCACCTGGAACACCCTGCGAAGCCTAGAGGGCTGACTGAAAGGGCCTGGAAGGCTGACCCCTATCATAATAATCCTTGCCTCCAGATGAGGCACCGCCGAATCGACCTGAGTGACGGGGTCTCTTGTCTGCCCTATGAACACCCCCCTGTGGCAGAACCATCTCGATCCTCCGGGCCACATTGGCCGCCTCCTGAAAGGTAATGTCACTACCTGCCTCCCTGGCCATCTGAGGACGAATAGGCTGAATCAAACCATCAATGAATCTCCTCACCCTCTCCCTCTCAGTAGGGAGTATGACGAGGGCATGGCGAGCTAGATCGATAAATCGGGTCTCATACTGGGTGACCGTCATAGACCCCTGCTGGAGGCGCTCAAACTACCTTCGGTAAGCATCCCCCTGAGTAACGGGAATAAACTTCTCTAGAAACAACTCTAAAAACTAATCCCAAGTCAAAGGCGACGACCCTGCTGTCACGACCCGGATTTCCCACCATCGGGATCGTGATGGCGCCTACTCGTGGTAGCTAGGCAAGCCAACTTATTTACTCTTTCATTACTAGACAATTACTTTAACAGTTTACAGCATCAATATAGAATATGAAATTTAACAAGAATAATAGCGGAAGTTTGCTTTACAATTACGAATCATAATGCGGAACAGTCATTAATAGCCTCTACCCAAGATTTGGTGTCACAGTACTCACGATTTACTAAGAATATACTAAATACAATAGTCTGAAAGAAATATATAAGATGTCCGTCTTGAAAACAATGAGGCAACAGTCTAAAAGACAACATAAAGAAGAGATGTCGGGCCTGTAGACGCCTGCAAGGCTACCTCGGTCTCAGGAAAATGAAAGCCTGCTCCCGCACTAATGTTGTTGCTGCTACTCAAAACCTGGACCTGTGCAAACATGCACAGAAGTGTAGTATCATCACAATCGACCCCATGTGCTGGTAAGTGTCTAGCTTAACCCCGATGAAGTAATGACGAGGCTAGACTGGACACCACATAAACCTGTGCAGTCATAAATATACATCAGAAATTGAATACAAGGAAATTAACAATATGGGAGGGGGAAACATGCTATGGGGAGATACAATATCAATAGTAATCCCGAGTAACAAACTAAAGCAGCTTAGATTCACAATGAACAAGGAATCAATACTCAATACAAACACATGGTATCAATAATTGTTGTGGCGTGCAACCCGCTCCACAAATACCACTGTTGCGGCGTGCAACCCGCTCCACAATATCATTGTTACGGCGTGCAGCCCGATCCTCAATATCATTATTGCGGCGCGCAACCCGATCCTCAATATCATTGTTGCTGCGTGTAACCCGATCCTCAATATCATTGTTGTGTCACGCAACCCGATCCTCAATATCATTGTTGTGGCGTGCAACCCGATCCACATATATCATTGTTGCGGCATGCAACCCGATCCACATATATCATTGTTGCGGCGTGCAACCCAATCCACATATATCATTGTTGCGGCATGCAACCCGATCCTCAATATCATTTAACAGTCTGACTCCCCAAACAACAGTCACAATTAAGGGACATAACAATAAGCAAATATTTGACAAAAATCCCGGCAAGGGAAAGAACCAACAAGTTCAACCAAATGTCCTGGCAAGGGAATAATTAACAACGCTTTCTCTTTCTTACTTTTCCTATCTTTTAATTCACTCTACTATTTTGAGCCCACGCTCCAAAGAATCAAGTCGTTTTATACACTCTCAATATTCGTATCACAATTCGAGCCAATGCTCCCAAGAATAAAATAATCTTTTTACCGTTCACATGTTATTCACAACATATAGAAATCCTCCAATAAACACGGAGTTCACAACCAAGCCATGATAATCGCATTATAAGGACTCACGGTCATGCTAGACACCAATGTATAGATACTCGTCACCATGACTATACATCGTACTCGATCACATAGCAATTAGCAACAAGACTCAACTTCTATTCCCTCAAGCTAGGGTTAAACCAAACACTTACCTCAAAGCCTTGAAATTCACTTAATCCTCAAGTATCGCTTTACCTCGCGGTTCCACCTCCAATTCGCTAGATTCTAATCACAAATTATTCAATTACTTTAATAAACACTATATGAATCAATTTGAATGCATAAAAATGATTTTGCCAAGTTTTTCCCAAAAATTCCAAAAATGCCCTCGGGCCCACGTGGTCAAAACCCGATGTTCGAACCAAAACCCGGTTGCCCATTCCCCCACGAATTCAATTATGTAATTTGTTTTGAAATCAGACCTCAAATCGAGGTCCAACTCCCCAATTTATAGAAAACCTAGGTTCTACCCAAAAACCCCAATTTCACCCATGAAAATCCTTGATTTCAAGTGGAAAATATGTTTAATGATGTTAAAGATTGAAAGAATTGAGTGAAAATCAACTTACGAATGATTTGGGATGAATCTTGAAAAATCGCCTATGGTGTTTGGGTTTTGAAAAAATGGTGAAAAGTGATGAAAATTTGACTAAGTATAAAATTTGCTGGGCCTCGGATGTGGGAATTGCGAACTGGGGTTCGCAATTGCCAACCAGGGCCTGCTAACTTGGGAAATGCGAACAAAGCTTCGCATTTGCGAAGCCAGTGCAAAAATCGGGACCTTCGCATTTGCGATCCCTGCCCATTCGCATTTGCGAAGTTCTTCTTCGCATTTGCAATACCTGCCAGGCCTCCCTTTTTTCACATTTGCAATATCGCATTTGCGGTCATTTCTTCACAAATGCGAAGACACCAGCAGTGAAAATACCATATTTTTAAAAATGAGAAAATGCAATTCGATGGTTATCCAAAACTCACCCGAGCCCTCGGGGCTCCAAACCAAACATGTACACAACCTCAAAAACATCCTACGGACTTACTCGCGATCAAATCGCCAAAATAACATCATATATATAGAATCAAGCCTCCATACTCATAATTTTATTCTAAACTTCATAAACTTTCAAACTTGGAACTTATAGTCCGAAACACGTCAAACGACGTCCGATTTCGACCAAACTTCACAGAAAGCGCTTAAGACATATTCAAGACTTGTACCGGGCGTCGGAACCAAAATACGAGCCCGATAACATAGTCTTTTATTCAATTTCAATTTCCATTTTCCTTAATAATTTAAGAAAAATAATTTAACAGAAAAATTCTTTCCTCGGGCTCTAGACCTCGGAATTCGTCTCCAGGCACATGCCCGAGTCCCATATTTTTCTACGGACCTTCCGGGACCGTCCAATCTCGGGTCCAGGTCCGTTTACCAAAATATTGACCAAAGTCAACTTTAATCATATTAATATCAAAATTCTTCAAATTTTTCATAAAATTGACATATTTACACATAAAAGCTTTCTGGCTACGCGCTCGGACTGTGCACGCAAATCGAGGCAAGTAAAAATGAGGTTTTCAAGGCTTCGAAAGCACGGAACGAATGAGAAAACAGGTGATGACCCTTTGGGTCGTCACATCTGCATTATGTCCAGAAACAACAAACGTTCTTTTAAAAAGGAATTGGGCTCAAAGAACAACCCAAAGTTGAAGTTGAAGTGCCGGAAGCCTCAAGGGCTAAGCTGGGCCAGACACAAAGCCCAAATAAGAGAATCACTTTGTTTATTCAAAGAAAACTTCATCACAACACCAACCAAAAATCGATTTAAACTTTAAATTTAACGTAAAACAAACAACTAAATATACAGTAAAGTCCAAAGAGGGAGCTTTCGAATGGGTCGTTGCCGATGGACCAATTCAGGCCTAATTGAGATTCAAATCTCATTTAGCCACCTCCACCCCAGAATTTGAGCATGAACAATTCGAACAAACACTAAAGAACACACAAGGTGGCCAAAATGATATAAACTAATATGGATAAACAACGCTAATCAAGACATGCTGAGCCCCTCGAGGTTTAGTTTTCTAATCCCCGTTAATATCCTTTAAATAAAGACCTTTTCTAAAATTAAATGTAAATACTTCACAGCAGCCGATATAGATTTTTCAACAGAACATATGAGCGATGACTTTCTATTGGGATTAATCAGCGTGAAGGGCCATTGAAAGAACAACTTTGACTATCTAGGTCATCATAAATAGACAAGCACATCAAATTATGCACCTTAAGCTTCACCAATGTACGACAATTCATGAAACAAATAGAAATTTTGTCCGTAATTAATGTACAAAGGAAACTATGGATGTGTAGGCCTTTCAAAAGGAATTTAATCTATTCTCTTGATAGAAGGACCTTATGAGTTAATGCAACCAAAATAACCAACACTGAATTATATAAACAAAACAACAAAGCTTCTACTTCTTTAATTTAAACATGGTATCCACAAAATAAGAGTAAAAGCCTTCTGTTATTTACAAACGAAGCTAAACACATACAAATTCTTAAAGAAGAGATCAACAGATCCGAACGAATTAGGAGCACTAGTAGTCTACCTACATTTCATGCAATTCTCTCATTAAGCCATAATCATAGACATTCTAACTTCATCAATTATCCATATCCAAACTTAACTTAACCACCAAAATAAACTTGAGAGCCAGGAGTAAATCATTTTGGTCCTTAGTTATGCGTTTGACCATTTAGTGAGCAAAATAAACAAAACATAAAGAAGAACTAGAAAATACAACAACAGGACCAAACATCACTGAATGAGAAGCAAATATTACGAGGCAGATTAGTGTAACAACCTACGAGATTCAAATATTTTGTTTCTCAGCACTGAAGTTAAAGCAAAAGAAAGAACCAAAAATGAACCTGGAATTGGAGCTTTCAATTAATGAAACTTCAGCGATTACAACAGTTTAAGCCAACTCGAACAAAGCCGCGACTCAAAACTTGACACGGACAGTAACAAGAAACAACAAGCTTGAACCAAATCAACACTGGAATTTCGAACCTCCAACTCAACTACAACTTAAACTTTAATCAAGCTTCCTTTTGAGAACCGAAAATCAAAAGAAAGAATAAATGCTAAAAAAATCGGTTTTAGTGGTTTTTTTTATTTTCTCTTGAAATGAAGTAAACTCGAATGAAAATGAACTTAGACTGTTTATGCTTTTTGGTATGTTTTCTAAAGAAAAGCAGACTGAAAAGAAAATGGCCTGAAGAAAGTGACAACTTCAAGAACCCTAAAAACATTTACTCTTGTCTGATTTTCAAAAAAAAATTCTATAGATCTTTATTTTTGATTTTTTCTTACCCCTTAAACAAAAAAACTCACCTTATATATAACCCTCAAAAAATCTCAAAGCTTCTGCCCAAAAATCCGAAAAATCCCCTCATCTTTGAATGATTTGAGGGACAAATGGAAGGCATGAATCGATTTACATCTATCCACGGCTCCCATTCATCCAGAAAATTGCTCCATAGTACATAAATCGTGCAAATTTGGGGGGAATATTAATGAAAATGAACTCAGACCATTTATGCTTTTTTGTATGTTTTCTAAAGAAAAGCAGACTGAAAAGAAAACGGCCTGAAGAAAGTGACAACTTCAAGAACCCTAGAATTTTTCTCTTTTCAGATTTTCAAAAAGATTTCTCTTGATCTTATCTCTGATTTTTCCTTACCCCTTAAACAAGAAAACTCACCTTATATATAACCCACAAAACATCTCGAAGCTTCTGCCAAAAAATCCGAAAAATCCCCTCATTTTTGAACGATTTTAAGGACAAATGGAAGGCATAGATCGATTTACATCTATCCACAGCTCCCATTAATCTAGAAAATTGATCCATAGTGCATAAATAGTGCAAATTTGGGGGGAATATTCTTTCTTCTCTAACAGAAATCCTTTTGGAATAAAGTGACTTGGAGAGGAGGGGACCCATTTTGAGTGAACTCACCTAAGTTTCAAGCGAGTTGAGGACCGAGTAGACGAGGAAGATGATGAACATTAGGGAGTAGCGCCATTTCTGCATTAGGTTTAGGGTTTGTATTTTAGAGGAAAATATTATAAGAAGGTTTATATATGAGGGGAAGCGGGCGGGTCGAACCGGGGGGTCAGGCATCATTTTTTTTAGGCTGCACCGGCGGGTATTTGGGGCTGGGTCAGTTGATTTTGAGGAGGAAATTTTGGACAGAATTAGGGTGTCATGACCCAAAATCTATTAAGGGTTGTGGTGGCGCCGGACACCGCTGTCAGGCAAGCCAACTGAAATACATAATTAAATTCTTGTTTTAATAATTTTGAAAACACTTCTTTTATACGATCAAAACAATACTCAGTATATTCCTTCGAATGAGTAATGAAATATTTAAAAAACTTTTAAAATTTCTGAATAAGCCCAAATACCTCCCAGAACCCGGTGTCACAAGTACATGAGCAATTTCTAAGAAAAACCGAATAAAGTATAACAGTTGTCCGGAATACAATTAGACAAAAAATAAGTAGAATCCTAAGAGAGACTATACTAGTTGCGGGTTGCCTCGAGGAAATACAGCTCACCTAGTCTCCGTGTCAATCATGCCGCTATGCCACTAAGCTACTTGCCACACATAAACCTGTACAACAAAAATACACAGCAAGTGTAGTATGAGTACGAAAACAATGTGTACTCAGCAAGTATCCCATCTAATCTCGAAAAAGTAGAGACGGCAGGTTGACTTCAACACTTTCTAGTGGTCAAATATTAATATAATAAAGATGTGAGGAATTCATGGTGTCACACCTCCTTTTTCCTACACCCCGAAGGGCATAAAGGAGCTTTTCCAATTAAAGAACAATTGAAACGGGATTTATTATTAAAAGATCCAGAGTCGCCACTTGGGAGATTTATGGTGTCACAAGTTACCAGTTTAATCCCAAATCGAAGAAAAGTTGACTCTGTTTAACAGTCCGCGAACCAAAAATCCGAGTAAGGAATTTTGTTAACCCGGGAGAAGGTGTCAGGCATTCCCGGGTTCCGTAATTCTAGTACGGTCGCTCAACTGTTATATTCGACTTAATCATCTGATTTTAATACATTTTGAATCTATGTATAAATTTTTACTTTGAACCGCTTTTATTCAATTTTTAAAGAATATTGAACATCGTTTAAAACATGTCTTTGGATCGTGCCAAATGAAATGCACCCGCAATCTGGAACACATCTTATTCAATGTTTTAGGATTTGGATTTAGGTCACATGAAATGCACACCCAAGTTTAAGAAGGTAAAATTATTAAATAACGCGCCTAAAAGCAACTAACGCGTTGTTAACTTTGCGAGGGCCGTGGAAATTTGTTAAGCGGCACGCCTCGAGTTCTAAATATTTTAAAGAAATAATTAAATAGGGCTACATAATTTATGATTTTATTTGGCACGACACACTCGATTCTAATTTAAAGGATGTCCTAACTAAAGTTCTATTAATGTCTATTACTGTTTAATTCCTATTCTAACTAAGAGCTTAAATAATTAACTAAAGTTCTCAATTAATTAGCTAAAGGACTATCAATCACATGAGCAAATGAACCATTTAATTTTAAGAAGAGGCCTACAGCTGAGAATCAAATTGGGCTAAACATGGGGCCCAATAGCCTACTGTGGCTAAAACAAAACCCAGTCCGTTTCTATTCACAGGGTTTCGTGGACCAACACCATGGGATGGCCCAAAACATTGAGATCCAAACCTGAAGCGACTTAAGTTCAAAACACAATTCCTACGCACCATATGTGAAATCAAAATATTGACACGAGCCCTTGAGATAATGAATGCAAACGGACCACTGAACTCCTAGTTTTTGATTTTTCAAAGTCATTGCGATTCACAGTTGTTTTTAACACTCAAGAACCCAGGTGGAAATCGATACCACACTATCACGTTATTGCAATTATTAAACCAAGAACCAGATTACTATGCATAAACTTAACTTGAATCACGTAATATACAAAACCAATTTCTAATCAAACGAAAAACGTTGAAGCATGCTTAGGCTTAAAATAAAAGCTCCATGCTCAAATTTAAATTTATGCTAAACATATACTGATGCACTAATGGATGATTATTCAATACTAAGGGCCCATACAACCAAGCACTCAACATGATCTTTCATGCACATTTAGAACCTCATAATGAATTATCAAACCAATAGTATTGCAACAATCCAGATTCGGAGAAGACAAAATAAAATACAAAGGAACTAAACTAAGCTAACAATTTTGAAAGTGCGGAATAGTTGAATAGACTACTGCACTAATACAAATCTCTATTCACATGAATCAGTCTTCATATTTATCCATTTTCATACATTTGAAAGTGAGATGAGTACCGGAAATTGAAGGAAACAAGTAAACAACGAAAGATCAGCAGTTGGTATTTCAGCGAAAATTGACAGCAGCAATAGAACAGCCCAGATTCAGTGATGAAACCGCAGAATCAGCAACACCTACTCAACTCGATAAATACCAAGATCTATCCCCACTAACTAAACCTCAAGCCATTTCAAAGCCCAGACAAAGAATGAAACAAAAATTTATTCAGAGATGATAATTTTCAAAGTCTAGAGCTATTTCAATGGAACAGTAGCCGTTTTTTTTTGTATTTCTTCCTCTTTAAAATCTGACTTGAGAGTCAAGTTAGGATGCCCTTATAGGCAAGGTATTAGGGCAGCTATAAAATGTTCAGATATTTCCATTTAATCCTTTTCAAATTTTGCATTTTGCTGCTTAGTCCTTTGTTTTCTGACTTGGTTACCAAGCTAACACATTATGCAGCTTCTGGAAAGTCTCCTAACAGTTTCTAAAAGATTCCCCACCCTAAACTCCCTAAAATGCCCTGTATTAACCAAATAAAACCAAACGGGTATGGGTCAAAAATGACTATGGGCTGAATTCATTCAAAAACAAACCAAACAATGACTAAAATCTAAAAGGACGACCCTAAACCCAAATCGAAACTCAATTTAGTGAAGAGGGCAAACCAGAATCAAATAAAGAATGCAATTAAACTGACTGAAATTAACAAATAGAGGCTATCTTAACTAAACAGATTATACAACCTAAATAGTTTAAACTAACATGCATGTCAAACAATCTTTAAGAAGCTAGAAGTGAGGCAGAATCAAAGAAAAGAAAAGAATGGAAGACGGACAGAACAACTGAAAGCAATTAATGAGGAAAAATAACGAAGAAACAGGAAATACCCGACATATTTTGGCCAACAAGAAACGGAGCTCGAGTCTTCAAAAGAAACTTCCAATTTTTTCGGTCCAATTCGATATTAATCATGTGCTCTTATCAAGAACACATGAATAAAGTTGAAATGGACCAAAATTTTCAACGGGATTTCGATTTCGAAGAATTTAGGATTTTAGGGTTCCGCCTTTGATCTAAAATTCGACCAAATCCAGGGCGATTCGAGGAGAATGGGTCAGGGATTTGGGATGAGGGGTTTATTTCGGCCAAGGGGTATTAACTGGGGGTGATTGGTGGTGGCACCGCCACCCTAAAGCGGTGGAGAAGTGAGGCGGCTTCTAGGGTTCTTGGAGAGTCTCTGATGGGGGCGTGTGAGGGAGATAAGTGAAAGAGGAGGGAGGGTGGAGTTCGGACATATTTATATTAAGCCCACCCCAGTTGAAGATCGTTCGATCAAAAGAACCTCGACGGCTCAGATTCAATCTAGCCTAAAATGGGGTCGTTTCGTCTAGGGTCGATATCGGACCGGGTGGGGCAACTGGGCTACGGGTTAGGGGTGGAAAATTTGGGCCTGAGGGTTCATGGGGTGGAAACCGTTTGGGCTTAAATGTTTAAAACCAAAATTTGGCGCAATTTAACCTTCTCTCTTTTTAATTCCTTTTCTCTTAATTCCCCCCTTTTATTTATTTCTTTTATTTTTCTTTTTCAAAAATAAAAATAAAAATAAAAATATAAACTTAATCTTAGGACCTAATTAAACCAATTAAAGCTAAATGATGATTAACATACTTAATTAAAATATCTCAAAAGAAAACTAATCAAAATTCAAAGCAAAATAAATTATTTTTTGAGATTTTTCTATTTTTCGTAAAACCCTAATTACTAATTAATCTAAAATATGTAAAATTAAGTTCTAAATGCAAATGCAATGTGTATTTTTGTATTTTTTAGTAATTCAAATGCACAAACCAAAATGCAAATAATTAACAGAAAATGCCACGAAAATCCACAAAATTTCAAACACTGAAAGAAACTATTTGTTTTGAGTTTATGGGAGTAATTCATGTAGGGCGAAAATCACGTGTTCACAGCTGGCCCTCTTTTCTCGGAAACATGATGAGTTTTTGTGCAAAGATAAGTGAGTGGATACTAGCGATTTTTTCCCGTTTGAATACTCAGTGTGAAGCATTTTTGAAAAGTTTGACCGCACCTTGTTTCTAAGGCTGCCTACATATCCTTGGCTAAAAAGGAATCCGGTTAGTGTAGTTCGGGAAATTTTGGTAGCTGGGACTACTGGGAGCTGTGATTTCACTGTTGATGCTACTGCTACTGCTTGCTGACCCCATTATTACACCATGTCAAAAATAAAAAGAAGCTAGACTAGTCTACGGTCTATGCATTACAAAAATCCTATCTATATCTTTGAACTTGCTCTTGTGGTTCTTGTTGACTTGTATTCTCCCGATGACATCCTTTTGTTGCTGCCTTGAATTGTGATCTGCGATGTTTTTCCCTTTCTCCAGGTGGTAGCCTGACAGCTGACTACACTTTGAGATGTTTTCCTTTCTATGGGTGATGCTTGACCGCTGAACTTGAATGTATTCCCTGCTCTCCAGGAAGGCTCCTGATTGCTGTATTGAAACGTATTCCTCAGTTCTTCAGGCGAGCTCCTGACTTCAACAAAATAGACAAAACAAAAAAACATTTTCTGCCCCAGTTTGGTGCCTGGGTGCACATGTGGTTGTAACTAAATCATGTTGCCAAATATCAGTAAAAACTTGAAAGATAAAATTTGAATTGTACTCCCTGGTTCTCCAGGTAGGCTCCTAACTTCTGAAACTTGAAATGTATTCCTCTGTTCTTCAGGCGGGCTCCTGATTGCTAAAACTTGAAATGTTTTCCTTTGTTCTCCAAGCGGGCTCATGACTGCTAAAACATGAAATGTATTCCTCTATTCTCTAAGCGGGCTCCTGACTGCTAAAACTTGAAATGTACCTATATTCTCCAGGCGGGCTCTTGACTGCTAAAACGTGAAATGTATACCTCTATTATTCAGGTGGGCTCCTGACTGCTAAAACTTGAATGTATTCCTCTATTCTCCAGGCGGGCTCCTGATTGGTAAAACTTGAAACGCATTCCTCTGTTCTCCAAGCGGGCTCCTGATTGTTAAAACTTGAAATGTATTCCTCTGTTCTCCAAGCGGCCTCCTGATTGCTTTGAAATGTATTCCTCTGTTATCCAGGCGGGCTGCTGATTGCTAAAACTTGGAATGTATTCCTCTATTCTCCAAGCGGGCTCCTAACTGCTAAAACTTGAAATGTATTTCTCTATTCTCCAAGCGGGCTCCTGACTGCTAAACTTGACATGTATTCCTCTGTTCTCCAGGCGGGCTCCTGACTGCTAAAACTTGGAATGTATTCCTCTATTCTCCAGGCAGGCTCCTGACTGCTAAAACTTGAAATGTATTCCCTTGTTTTTCAGGCGGGCTCCTGACTGCTGATTTGAAATGTGCTCCCTTATTCTCCAGGAGGGCTCCTGACTGCTAATTTGAAATGTGCTCCTTTGTTCTCCAGGCAAGCTCCTGACTGCTAAAACTTGAATGTATTCCTCTGTTCTCCAGGAGGGCTCCTGATTGTTGACTTGAAATGTATTCCTCTGTCCTTCAGGCGGGCTCCTGACGGCTAACACTTGAAATGTATACCTCTATTCTTCAAGCGGACTCCTGACTGCTAAACTTGAAATGTATACATCTGTTCTTCAGGCGGGCTCCTGACTTCAACGAAAAAGACACAACAAAGAAAATCTCTTGCCCCCGTTTGGTGGCTGGGCATCATACTACCGGATATTATTAAGAATTTAAAACTAAAACTTGAATTGTAATACCTCTGTTCTTCAGGCGGGCTCCTGATTGCTAAAACTTGAAACGTATTCCTCTGTTCTCTAGGCGGGCTCCTGATTGCTAAAACTTGAAACGTATTCCTCTATTCTCCAGGCGGGTTCCTGACTGGTAAAACTTGAAATGTATACCTCTGTTCTCCAGGCGGGCTCCTGACTGTTAAAACTTGAATGTATTCCTCTATTCTCCAGGCCGGCTCCTGATTGCTAAAACTTGAAACGTATTCCTCTGTTCTCCAGGCAGGCTCTTGACTGCTAAAACTTGAAATGTATACCTCTGTTCTCCAGGCGGGATCCTGACTGCTAAAACTTGAAATGTAATCCTCTGTTCTCCAGGCGGGCTCCTGACTGCTAAAACTTGTATGTATTTCTCTGTTCTCCAAGCGAGCTCCCGACTTCAACAAAATGGACAAAACAAAGGAAATTTTCTGCCCTAGTTTGGTAGCTGGGCACATGGGTGAGTGTTAAACTGAATCCTTCTACCAACTATTATTAAGAATTTGAAAGCTACGTCCTATTATACAGGGAGGTCCTGACAACTCTTAACTACACGACAATTATAAATCTAATTATGTCTTCTAAAGATGTGACTTCCGCTAAATCTTGTTATCTAAAAGGGTCTTAAACTACTCCCCATTATCCAGGAGGGTCCTGACAACTTCTAGTTAAAAGATAGTTTTAACCTAAGTTATATCTACTGAAGGTACGACTTCCACTATATCTTGTTATCTAAGCAGACCTTAAACTACGCCCCATTATCCATGAGGGTCCTGAAAACCCCTAATTAAATCCTATCTTAAACATGCAAACTTTGAAACCAACTTATATTCCTTTAGGGTATATTTATGCTAAATTATGCTACTCCTGATTGTTTTGAAATTTAAACTAAGTCCCATTTTCCAGGAGGGTCCTGAGAGTTTACGATCAAACCTGTTTTGTGCTTCCTCTTCCCCTACGGAGAGTTTCTCCGAAACAAACAAAAACTTTCTGCCCCTATTTCTATCAAAGAAACATCTTGTCAGTTTAAAATGGTGGTTAGTTGATGGAATTCTTGCTGAAGATGTCCCCACTGCTGTGTTTTGCTTTGACTTGCTTCCCGAACTAGCCTCGAACCACTCAACTTTCTGACTGACTTTCAAACCCCATGACCTTCGATGACCCAAGTGCTTTATACCTAGACTGTTGTTTCACATCTCTGACCCCTTTTATCTGAAACTTTGCATCTCCTATAAGATTACCCAACCAATCCACCGATGAAACTTTCGGTGACCCCTTGTATCTTACTTTGCATCATGCCATCTTTGGTACGTTCTGGCCCCACTGTTATTTGCAATTGGGAAACTGGTAGTGAGCCTTGACATCCCTTTTCCTTTGTTTTGAACAAAATTTACATTGACATATCTTAGAGAAA
Organism: Nicotiana glauca; assembly: GCA_026770625.1. Lineage (NCBI taxonomy): Eukaryota > Viridiplantae > Streptophyta > Magnoliopsida > Solanales > Solanaceae > Nicotiana > Nicotiana glauca. Next base: position 75,198 of record MU784876.1, on the reverse strand, counting down.
CAAACCCCAAAAAGAATGAAATGCAATGACCTTGAGAGTTAAGGATAAAGAGAATCCAAAATCAGACAACTTACAAAAAAGGAAAGAAGAGGAAAAGAGACTTATCTGAGTGGAATAGCTGGAACCATTGATCACGACATGCATTTCAGACTAATCGACCCTATCCGTCCAACCAATAAACTTTGAATTGCCACACTTTGATGCCCCAGAATTCCATAACCTGATTTCTTCAACCAAACCCTAACCTTGTTCATCCTGCGGTGTCCGGAATGGTTTTCACCCACAAACCTCTCATTTGTTCATCTGGAAACTCACTTTCGTCTTAAGGTGCCCACGAGTGTTTTCACCAATAAGACTCTCTCATTTTTATTTCTCTCAACTCACCATCACCCCACGGTGCCCATAAGGGTTTTCACCAATAACACTCTCTCACTTTCATTTCTCTCATCTCGCGTCGCCTTACGATGCCCGTGAGGATTTTCACCAATAAGACTCTCTCATTTTCATCATTTTTCTGCTTGGACCAGACTGTTGTACCTGACACGAATCACCTCTTCTTGCTTGACTTGGCAGTTCTTGAAGACTAATCAGAATGTCTTTCTTTGGACTGTAATGCAGGCTTTTGGACAGGGTTAGAAAGAAAGGGTATCAAAGGCTCAAAACAATTCAAATGAGCTCAAAATTGCAACTTTTGGAATCAGATTTCTCACAATAACCGCAACTTCTGTCCCAGTTTCTTGCTTGGGGACTTTTGGATTTTTATTATGATGGGACCGAAACGTGAGGATGCCTACGTATCCTTAAAAGGAATCAGGTCGAACGTAGTTCATGACTACTTTTGTTGTTGCTCTTATTCTTTTTATTTTTCTTTTTCTTTTTCTTTTTCTTTTTCTTTTATTTTCATTTTATTCTCTCTCTCTCTCTCTCTTCATTGTTTTCCTTTTCTTTTTCCTTCCTTACTCTCCATGCTTGTGTTTACGAATTTTGTCATTGATTCCAAAGGAGGGGTACGAAAGAAAATAAATGAGGCTCAAAGGGGTAACAAAGGATAAAGTGTTTAGATAGCAGAACAAAATGTCTTCGTCATTCCAATCTTCAAAATATGCCAAGTACAAGAAAATGCAATTAATTTAAAGGAAATTATACATAATATCTCTTAACCGCATCGAAATTGATTGCCATTTAAACACACTTGCCTTCTATGTCTATCAAATACAAATCACCATTGGACAACACTCTCATCACGATGAACGGCCCCTAGGAATTTGGGGTGAACTTGCCTTTGGCCTCAGCCTGATGTGGAATAATACGCCTCAACACTTGTTGACCCACTTCAAACTTTCGCGGGCGCACCTTCTTATTATATGCTCTATCCATTCTTTGTTGATACAACTGACCATGACACACTGTTTCCATTCTTTTCTCGACGATCAAACTCAATTGCTCCAAGCGGGCTTTGACCCATTCATCATCATCAATTTCAGCTTCCGCGACAATCTGAAAGGACAGAATTTCCACCTCTGCAGGTATCACTGCCTCGGTACCATACACCAATGAATAAGGATTCGCCCCTACTGAAATACGGACAGTAGTGCGATAACCCAGCAATGCAAAAGGCAACTTTTTATGCCATTGTCTAGAACTCTCCACCATTTTTTGGAGTATCTTCTTTATATTCTTGTTGGTCGCTTCAACCGCTCTATTTGCCTTGGGGAGGTAAGGGGTGGAATTATGATGTGTTTTCTTGAATTGCTGACATACCTCTTTCATCATATGACTATTGAGATTAGCCCTATTGTCTGTAATGATCACCTTTGGTATCCCAAACCGACAAATGATATTCGAGTGCATAAAATCAACCACCACCTTCTTGGTTACAGACTTGAAAGTTTTGGCCTCAACCCACTTGGTGAAATAGTCAATGGCCACCAGAATAAACCTATGCCCATTTGATGATGTTGGCTCAATTGGCCCAGTGACATCCATGCCCCATGCAACGAAAGGCCATGGTGCAGACATTGTGTGCAATTCTGATGGTGGAGAGTGAATCAAATCTCCATGCACTTGACATTGATGACACTTGCACACAAAGCTGATACAATCTCGCTCCATAGCAAGCCAATAATAACCTGCTCAGAGAATCTTCTTTTCTAGCACGTACCCACTCATATGTGGTCCAAAAACTCCCGCATGTACTTCGATCATGATAATTGTTGCATCTTTAGCATCTATTCACCTCAACAACCCAAGATCTGGGGTTCTTTTGTACAACACCCCTCCACTGAAGAAAAATCCACTTGCCAAACATCGAATTGCTCTCTCTTGACCCCCTGTTACCTGTATTGGATACCCTCCCATTCTAAGGTATTCTTTGATATCATGGAACCACGGCTCACCATCAAGTTCTTCTTCCACCATATTACAATAGGCATGCTGATCATGGACCTGAATCTACAAAGGGTCCATATAGGTTTTATCTGGATGATGCAACATTGATGCCAACGTAGCCAAAACGTCAGCAACTTCATTATGAATCCTTGGGATATGCCTGAATTCTATTGATTGAAACCGTTGACAAAGATCATGAAAATATTATCGGTACGGTATAAGCTTCAAATCTCGTGTTTCACATTCTCCTTGAATCTGGTGTACCAGAAGGTTCGAGTCACCCATGACCAAAACTTCCTGGACACCCATATCCATACCTAACCTTAAAGCCAAGATGCATGCCTCATACTCAGCCATTTTATTAGTACAATGGAAATGAAGTTGAGCCGTAATAGGGTAGTGCTGCCCTGTTTTAGAAATAAGTACCGCTTCTATCCCAACAACTTTCATATTAGCAGCCCCATCAAAGAAAAGTTTCCATATTGGCTTCTCAACTTGTTCCAACTCATCAACGTGCATTAGCTCTTCATCAGGGAAGTATGTCTTCAAAGGTTTATATTCTTCATCTACTGGATTCTCAGCCAAATGATCAGCCAACGCTTGTGCTTTCATTGCAGTCCGGGTCACATAGACAATGTTGAATTCCATAAGCAAGATTTGCCACTTTGCGAGCCTTCCTATTGGCATAGCCTTCTGAAATATGTACTTTAACGGATCCAACCGAGAGATAAGGTAAGTGGTATACGACGACAAGTAATGTTTCAACTTCTGCGCTACCCAAGTTAAGGCGCAACACGTCCTCTCAAGCTGAGTATACTTAACCTCGTAAGCTGTGAACTTTTATCTGAGGTAGCATATGGACTGCTCTTTCATGCCGGTGATGTCTTGCTGACCTAACACACATCCAAATGAGTCGTCCAAAACCGTCAAATACAGAATTAAAGGCCTCCATGGTTATGGCGGGACCAACACTGGTGGGTTTGACATATACCTTTTTATCTTATCAAATGCTTCTTGAAATTCGTCTGTCCATTTGACCGCGGCATCCCTCTTTAACAGCTTGAAGATGGGCTCACATTTTGTCGTGAGCTGAGCGATAAACCTGCTAATGTAATTCAGTCTCCCTAACAGACTCATCACCTCGATCTTATTCTTCGGGGGTGGAAATTATTAAATGGCTTTGATTTTTGATGGGTCCAATTCAATACCTTGACGGCTGACTATAAATCCCAACAATTTTCCAGATGGAACACCGAAAGCACATTTCGCAGGATTGAGCTTGAGATTGTACCTGTGAAGCCTTTGGAAGAACTTTCTTAGATCCCGTACGTGGTTAGACTGCTTCCTGGTCTTTATAATTACATCATCCACATACACCTCGATCTCCTCGTGTATCATGTCGTGTAATATGGTTGTCATCGCTCTCATGTAGGTTGCCCCCACATTTTAAACCCAAATGCCATGACCCTATAGCAGTACATTCCCCATGGCGTGATGAATGCTGTCTTTTCTGCATCTTCCTCATCCATTAAGATCTGGTGATAGCCCGCACACCAATCCACAAAAGAACCAATATCATGTTTGGCACAATTATCAATTAAGATATGGATGTTTGGCAGTGGGAAATTGACATTTGGACTCGCCTTGTTTAGATCACGATAATCAATGCACACCCTGGTCTTTCCATCCTTCCTTGGCACAGGCACTACATTGGCTAACCAGGTGGATACCGCATGAACAGAATGACCTTTGCATCAAACTGCTTGGTAACTTCTTCTTTGATCTTCACACTCATATCAGTCTTAAATTTTCTCAGCTTCTGCTTGACAGGGGGAATGCTGGGTCGGTGGGCAATTTGTGAAGCACCAAGTCAGTGCTTAGACCCGGCATGTCATCATATGACCATCAAAAACATATTTGTACTCAAATAATGCTTTAATTATCTCCTCTCTAAGCTGTGGTTCCAGATTGACACTTATTTTAGTTTCCCGGACATTATCCTGATCCCCTAAGTTGATTGCTTCTGTATCATTCAGGTTAGGTTTGGGTTTTTCTTCAAAATGGCTTAATTCTTTACTGATTTCCTCAAAGGCTTCATCATCACACTCAATCTCTTGTATTATTATTTCAGAATTAGATTGGCATTTAAGACTGGGTTAGAGATTTCTCATGCATGTCATTTCACTGAAACCAGCATAAAAGGACTATATAAGAAAGAAAAGAAAAATAAAAATAAAAATATCAGGAATGAAAAGAAAGGGGAAATTGCGTTTCATTGAAATTTAAAGATAACAAGGTGTAACAAATCCAAATGGACGGAACATAGCATCTGAATTACAACCCTGGAAATAATCCAGATTAAACTGAAAGAAAAATCAAAGTCGACTAACACGACTCCCTCCGAGTAGGAAGAGGAGTAGCTTCCCAATTGTTGATCTTTGCACAAGGCCCCACAAATTGCACATCTGCCTTGCTTGTTCCTTCTTCAGCTTCCACCATGTTTACCTCATTGAACAACCTCTCGAACCCCTTATCCAAATCTCCATCAGCATCAATCAATAAATCGGGAACCATTGACACTAGGCGCTTTCTGGCACTAGGCTTGACAAATGATCTGGACAGTCGCGGGATGGGCTTTGGAAGGACCCATGCTCTTTATTTCAGCATTCTGGCTCGCCTTATGTCCGCAGTTGTAGGCTTGAATCCCAAACCAAAAGTCTGCAAGTTTTTAGGGAGAGATACTGGTTGTACGATGCATTGCAAAGAAGCACCCAGACCCTTGCCAGGTACGAAGCCATTCTTCAACATCTCCAAAGCCACCATGACTGATGCGGCTGCTACTTTAGGGATTGGAACACACTCACATTCTGGGATTTTTTCAACTGATACCGTGTCAAACACCTGATATACTCATGGACCCTTATCGTCTTCAGCTTCAATGAATGGTACAATGGCATCACCCAAGACGCACAGATTATCCTCACCGTGTACCATAATTTCCTGTCTGTCCCATTCAAATTTAACCATCTGGTGCAAGGTAGACGGCACTGGCTTGGCGACATGAATCCAAGGTTGCCCCAGCAAAAGATTGTAAGAGACCGTCACATTTAACACTTGTAATTCTATAGTGAAATCGACAGGCCTATTGTCAATTCTAGTATTATATCACCCATTGAATCTTTGCCCCAACCGTCGAACCCTCGAACACAAATGTTGTTTTTTTGAATTCTATCATCGTCCACTTTCATCTTGTTCAATGTGGAGAGAGGAAAAATGTTTGCACTAGACCCATTATCAACCAAAACTCGGGTAACCACTGAATCTTTGCACTTCATCGTCAGATAAAGGGCCCTATTATGCTCAGTACCCTCCACGGGAAACTCATCATCGGAGAAGGTAACTCTATTCACCTCGAATATTTTGTTTGCTATTTTCTCCAAGTGATTTACTGATATCTTGTCAGGAACATGGGCCTCATTCAAGATTTTCATCAATACACGACGGTGCTCGTCGGAATGGATTAGCAATGAGAGCAAGGAGATTTGAGCAGGTGTTTTCCTCAATTACTCTACAATGGAATAGTCATGCACCTTCATCTTCTTCAGGAATTCTTCTACCTCTTTTTTGGTGACAACTTTCTTTACCAGAACTGCATTATCCTTAGAGGTTTTGGCTTTTCTCAACTCCTCAGGGGCAAAGCATCTCCCTGACCGAGTCAGACCATGGGTTTCACAAACTTCTTCTTTAACTTCTTTCCCTTTGTAAATCACAGACATTTGGCCATAGTTCCAAAGGACGGCCTTGCTATTGACTATTGGCAGCTAGTTTACCAGTTTGAGAATGAGCGGCTCTGTGCGAGCACCTTGCACAACCACAACAAGCTTGCTTAATGCTTCTAGTACCACCACTTTTGTTGTCCCCTGTTTTACTGCAACACCGCTTGAGGGTTCTTTTTCAATTTCCACAACTGGTTCACTACCTGTTCCTTTCACCTTGATCAATGACTTCCCGCTACTTGATTCCTTACTCGGCTTGACTTTACTAGACCCGATCATCATAATAGTCTGCGAGGGCTTCTTTGGATCTCCTCCTTTTTGCACTATCTCAATTATATTGGTCTCATGATGGGCCGGCAATGGATTCTAGTTGATATTAGGACCCTCTGGGGCCTGAACCTCGATCTGACATGTGTCAATGAGCTCTTGAATGGCTATCTTCAACTTCCAGCATTTCTCTATGTCATGCCACGGGGCCCCTGAACAATATTCACAACTCAACGAGTGGTCAAGATTTCTTGGAAGTGGATTTGGCAACTTAGGCTCAATTGAATTCAATATTCCCAACTATCTCAACCTGTGGAATAGACTGGTATATGATTCTTCTAGCGAAGTGAAAGTCTTCTGCTTCTGCGTCCTCTCATTCTTGAAGGTTTGGTTAAGCCGAAAACCTGCTCCATGGGGATTTCTATAGTTTTTTGGAGGTGGGTAAGTGTTTTGGGGAGCTGGGTAAGTATTTTGCGGGGTTGGCGCACGCCATTGCGCGTGGGCAGGAGGTAGAGGATATGTTTGTACATGATGGACAAAGAAGTGGGGATTTGGAGGTGGGTAGTAGTGTTGTGGTGGGCTATATAGAGTGTGGGGGTAAGTTTTGGGGTTGGGTCGAGGCTGGTTATAGTAAGGTGACGAGCCCCTGGACCAAGCTCTTGACTCAACTACCACAACGTCCTCTTTCTTCTTCTTCCCCAGTACGCCCCCAGTGCCGCTTTGAATGGCCTGGGTGGTTGCTTTGATTGCTGAATAACTCATGATCTTGTTTATAGTGAGTCCTTCCTCCACCATGCTTCCCATTTTCACCACTTCATTGAAAGATTTCCCTACTGCTGACACCAAGTGACCGAAATAGGTGGGCTTTAAGGCCTGCAAGAAATAATCAACCATTTCACTCTCTTTCATCGGGGGTTCAACCCTCACTGCTTTCTCTCTCCAACGAAAGCCAAATTCTCTGAAACTTTCCCCGAGTTTCTTCACAATCTTTGTCAATGACAAACGGTCAGGGACAATTTCAAGATTGTACTGAAAGTTACAGGCAAATGCTTGGGCCAGATAGTCTCAAGTGTACCATCGACCATGATCTTTTTGAGTGTACCATTCCAAAGCTGAGCCACTTAAACTTTGACTAAAATAAGTCATCAGTAATTCATCTCTTCCACCTGCCCCTTTCAGCTTGCTACAAATTCCTCTCAGGTGCGCCACTGGATCACCATGCCCATCATATAAATCAAACTTGGGCAGCTTGAATCCTGCTAGTAATTGGACATCTGGGAACATACACAGGTCTTTATAGGACACACTTACTTGTCCACCAAGCCCCTGGATATTCCTGAAAGATTGCTCCAAGCTTTTGACTTTCCTAACCATCTCATCCTGCTCAGAATTCTTAGGAGGCTTCTCTGTTTCTGTTGAAAGGTCAAGATGAGGAGTGTAAGAACATGAATCTAGTGCTTTGAAGGTTGGCTCTGGGGGATAATAATGATTGTATTGAGTCTGGAACAGGGGCTCGCTGGAAGATCGATGCAATGCAGCAGGTGGAGGTGCCACAAACACAGGAGTCGTTAGTGGGGGAGGGTATGGGATTGGTTTAGGTGGTGGGGCTGGTGGTGTTTGGGAGGTGGTTCCATAGCATTGTTGGTAGGTAGAAAAGGCCGGTAATGAATTCACAGTGGGAGGATCTTGAGATTGAGCCAACGGCAGGATATAAGCAGGGTTGGCGGGATAAACCGGTGATGGATGCCCCTTTACCCAGGCTTGATACATTTCGTCCATTTGTTGCTTCAGCTTATACATCTCTTCTTTCATCGCATTAACAACAACTTCTTCCATTTTTTTTGATGGGTCAACAATACTCGCCTCCAATTCTTGGTTAGTCATGTTCAACTTGTCTTTTGACCGAGTATTGTAGGAATGGGTTGCCAGAATGCCAAAGCAACTAACCACCTGCCTGGACTCAATACATCAACAACAACTTTGTCAGCGATTAGAGTTTTAACAGATTGGTAGCCGCACATTTGGGGAATGAATGCACCTAAGAAGTTAGTAGTTTCTATTATGCATTTGCTCGACTGCTTGCGTCATCCCGGCTTCTCCTTATTTCTATTTTGCAACTTCCTTTTCTTTTCTTCCCTCTATTTTTCATTCTTTTTTTCTCTTTTGTTTCTACCCTCCCATGCCTCTGTCTTGTTTTTCTGCTCTTACTTTTTTTTTTTCTTTATTTCTCCTCTCGTGTTTTTCCTTTTCGTTTTTCCTCTCTTCCTTTTCTTTTTTTTCTTCTTTTATTTTTCTTCTTTCTTCTTTTATTTTATGAGTTATGCTCGAATCCTATGGAGATTTCCTACGTATCATGACCCCACATGAATCAGACCAAGCGTAGTTCTAAAAGACCATGAAACAAATTGACGTTCTCTCTTTCCCCCTTTTTTTGTCTTTCTTTTTACCTTTATGACTACTCTGATGAGAAAATAGAAATAAAAGAAGCAAATCTTTTTTTTCTGAATTTTGTAGACTCAATTCTCTATAACCTATCCTAAACTCAAACTTAACGAGCATATATATTTTCTTTGAAACAAACACTCTATTAAGGAAAAACTCTAGAAGAGAAAGATATATTTTTTTATTTTTTTTAGGAAGAAAATCTAAAGAATAAACCACAGAAAAATATTTTGGATTTTCATTTGATATCCTGATGCAAGATTTCGAAACAAGCAATGAAAAAGATAAAATAAAATATTTTTTGGATTTCAATTTTGATTGCCTAAAGAAGAAATTCTAATGATAAACAAAAGATAAAGTATTTTTATTTTCTATGTATAATATTCTAAAGTTCTAATAAAAATAAAAGAATTTTTTCATTTTTCACTAATTTCCCAAAGAAACACCTTAAAAGAAAATCTTTTTGGATTTTGGAATTAACACCTTAAGAAAGTTTTTAAAGAAGTACTAAAAGAAAATTCTCTTTTTTGAATTTTGGTCCTAATATACTAAAGGAAACATAAAAATAATTCATTTTAATTCCTAGATATTAATTTCCTAAAGGAAAAATAACCTCAAATTTTATTTTATTTCAATTTCTAAAATTAGTATTCTAAAGAAAACTTGCAACATCTTCTTGTTTTGGATTTTAGAGTTACAACACCGTTTTTCAAATATAAAGCAGAAAATACAATAACAAAAGACTTGACATTACTGTACAAAACTAGAACGTAAAAGACGACATAAAATGAAGAACAGGCTCGAAACATAAAAATAAAGCAAATCTCCTTAAGCAACTCTTGACTGAGCGATCCTGACTGGATGGTCACGGATGTCTGTCATGCTCATACTCCGGTAAGTAAATTCACACCTGTATAAGAAAACTTAAACCAACACTACGTGAGACAATAACATTCCCTACCGGACACATGCAAGACATGATCAAGAATGGCTTATTTGGCCAAAAGGTGGCTAGAAGTGCAAAATTTAGCTAAGACCCCGCAAAGCCAAAAACCTAAGATTTACTAGGAAGACCGGACCCTATGTGGGTTGCCTACGTATCACGCCCCGAAAGACGAGAATCAGGTATGCGTAGTTCGGGCAGATTGGATACGGTCGAGAGAAAAAAATAATTAATTTAGAGAAAACATATTTTTTACTTTTCTTGAAAAAGGATGAAACATGCAAAATATTTTTGGATTTTCTTTTTCTCTTTTTTTTTCTAATTTTCGAAAAAATGATGAAAAAGTGCAAATTTTTTTTTTTTGAATTTTCAAGCTCTCTTTTTCTCTTTTTCTCTTTTTTCTTTTTTTCATTTCTCACTGTTTTTTCATTTGCCCTCAGCTATCCTTGATCCGCTAAATGACCCTTTTACCCTTGAATAAATGCGACATGTAGAACATAGGATGCATCAAGATGGTCTGTTATTTTGGGTAGACCTGTCCTAGACAGACCCAACCCTTGTGATGAGTCCCATAAGTTAAATTCACATGATGCAAACAAGCATTCCTACTAGGATCCGGCATGAGATTTTGTTATTCTAGGTTTAAAATCTGGATTTATTGTTCTAGATCTGGCTCACCCGAGTGGACAACTCGAGCCGGAGGGGGGGCAGCGTACCGGGAATACAGAAGCTTCGTCGGCTTTGCAACTTATCCGAACCTCGTTCTAAAATTTGAAAATTGACTCTAACAGAAAAGAAGTCACATGAAGTGCACACTTCTTCATGATTTAGAAGACTCAGATAGAGGAGGGATTCGTAACAATTTATATACAGTTCACCAATATTAAAGCAGTAAAAAAATATTTAGCATATTAAGCCCAAACATGTAACAAAATCAGATAATTAATAAAGCCAACTATAACAATTCATCTAAGCTTGAATTCTGAACCCTGAACAAAAAGTTTTGGGTTCTTATCCCCAGCAGAGTCGCCAAAGCTGACACACCTCCTTTTTCCTACACCCCGAAGGGCATAAACGAGTTTTTCTAATTAAAGGACAATCAAAATAGGATTTATTATTAAAAGATTCAGAGTCGCCACTCGGGAGATTTATGATGTCCCAAGTCACCAATTAAATCCCTAATCAAGGAAAAGTTGACTCTGTTTAATAGTCCGCGAACCAAAAATTCGAGTAAGGAATTCTGTTAACCCAGGAGAAGGTGTTAGGTATTCCCGGGTTCCATGGTTCTAGCACGGTCGCTCAACTGTTATATTCGGCTTAATCTTCTGATTTTAATACATTTTGAACCTATGTGTAAATTTTAGCTTTGAGCTGCTTTTATTCAATTTTTAAAGAATATTGAACATCGTCTAAAACATGTCCTTGGATCGCGCCACATGAAATGCACCCGCAATCCGGAACATATCTTATTCAACATTTTAGAATTTATATTTGGGTCACATGAAATGCACACCCGAGTTTAAGAAGGTAAAATTATTGAAGAACGCGCCTAAAAGCAACTAACGCATTGTTAATTTTGCGAGGGTCGTGGAAAATTGTTAAGCGGCACGCCTTGAGTTCTAAATATTTTAAAGAAATAATTAAAGAGGGCCACGCAATTTGTGAGTTTGTTTGGCGCGGCACACCTCGATTCTAATTTAAAGGATGTCCTAACTAAAGTTCTATTAATGTCTATTACAGTTTAATTCCTATTCTAACTAAGGGCTTAAATAATTAACAATAGCCATAACTAAAGTTCTTAATTAATTAGCTGAAGGACTGTCAATCACATGGGCAAATGAACCAATTAATTTTAAGAAGAGGTCTATAGCTGAGAATCAAATGGGCTAGACATGGGGCCTAACAGCCTGGCATGGCTAAAAGAAAACCCAGTCTGTTTCTATTCACATGGGTTCGTCGACAAACACTACGGGATGGCCCAAAACGTTGAGAGCCAAACCTGAAGCGACTTAAGTTCGAATCACAATCCCTACGCACCATATGTGAAATCAAAATATTGACACGAGCCCTTGAGGGAATGAATGCAAACGGACCACTGAACTCCCGATTTTTTATTTTTCAAAGTGAGTGCGATTCAAAGTTGTTTTTAACACTCAAGAACCCAGGTGGAAATCGATACCACACTATCATGTTATTGCAATTATTAAACCAAGACCCAGATTACTATGCATAACTTAACTTGAATCAGGTGATATACATAACCAATTTCTAGTCAAACCAAAAACATTGAAACATGCTCAGGCTTAAACTAAAAGCTCCATGGTCGAATTTAAATTTATGCTAAACATATACTGATGCACTAATGAATGATTCCATAATGAACTATCAAACCAGTAGTATTGCAACAATCTAGATTCGGAGCAGACAAAACGAAATACAAAGGAACTAAACTAAGCTAACAATTTTGAAAGTGCAGAATAGTTCAATAGACTACTGCATTAATACAAATCTCTATTCACATGAATTAGTCTTCATATTTATCCATTTTAATACATTTGAAAGTGAGATGAGTACCTGAAATTGAAGGAAACAAGTAAACAATGAAAGATCAGCAGTTGGTAATTCAGCGAAAATTGACAGCAGCAATAGAGCAGCCCAGATTCAATGATGAAACAGCAGTATCAGTTCCAAATCCAATGGAACAGTAAATTCCCAGTTCAAACCCAAAAGAATACAATTCAACCAAGCTGAAACCAGTCTCCAACACCTACTCAACTCGATAAATACCAAGATCTATCCTCACTAACTAAACCTCAAGCCATTTCAAAGCCCGGATAAAGAATGAAACAAAAATTGATTCAAAGATGAAAATTTTCAAAGTCTAGAGCTAAATTTCAATGGAACAGTAGCCGCTTTTTTTTGTATTTTTTCCTCTTCAAAATCTGACTTGAGAGTCAAGTTAGGATGCCTTTATAGGCAAGGTATTAGGGTAGCTATAAAATGTTCAGATATTTCCATTTAATCCTTTTCAATTTTTTTATTTTGCTACTTAGTCCTTTATTTTCTGACTTGGTTACCAAGCTAACACACTATGCAGCTTCTGGGAAGTTTCCTAACAATTGCTAAAAGATTCCCCACCCTAAACTCCCCAAAATGCCCTGTATTAACCAAATAAAACCAAACGGGTATGGGTCAAAAATGACTATGGGCTGAATTCATTCAAAAACAAATCAAACCATGACCGAAATCTAAAAGGACGACCCTAGACCCAAATCGAAACCCAATTTACTAAAGAGGGCAAACCAGAATCAAAAAAAGAATGCAATTAAAGAGACTGAAATTAACAAATAGAGGCTATCTTAACTAAACAGACTATACAACCTAAAAAGTTTAAACTAACATGCATGTCAAACAATCTTTAAGAAGCTAGAAGTGAGGCAGAATGAAAGAAAAGAAAAGAATGGAAGACAGACAGAACAAATGAAAGTAATTAATGAGGAAAAATAACAAATAAACATGAAATACCCGACATATTTTGGCCGACAAGAAACGGAGCTCGAGTCTTCAAAAGAAACTTCCAATTTTTCCGGTCCTATTCAATACTAATCATGTGCTCTTATCAAGAACATATGAATAAAGTCGAAATGGACCCAAATTTTCAACGGGATTCCGATTTGGAAGAACTTAAGATTTTAGGGTTCCGCCTTTGATCTAAAATTCGAACAAATCCAGAGGGATTCGAGGAGAATGGGTCAGGTATTTGGGATGAGGGGTTCATTGCAGTCAAGGAGTGTTAATTTTGGGGTGACTGGTGGTGGTGCCTCCACCCTAAAGCGGTGGAGAAGTGAGGCGGCTTCTAGGGTCCTTGGGGAGTCTCTGATGGGGGGTGTGAGAGAGACGGGTTAAAGGGG
>MU784876.1:44874-61217 GCA_026770625.1 Nicotiana glauca | reverse complement strand
GGGGGGGGGGGGGGGGTTGGAGTTCAGATATATTTATATTAGGCCCACACCAGTTGAAGATCGTTCGATCAAAAGAACCTCAACGGCTCAGATTCAATCTAGCCTAAAACAGGGTCGTTTCGTCTAGGGTCGAGATCGGACCGGGTGGGGCAACTGGGCTGCGGGTTAGGGGTGGAAAATTTGGGCCTGAGGGTTCATGGGGTGGAATCCGTTTGGGCTTGAATGTTTAAAACCAAAATTTGGCCTAATTTAACCTTCTCTCTTTCTAATTCCTTTTCTCTTAATTCCCCCTTTTTATTTATTTCTTTTCTTTTTCTTTTTCAGAAATAAAAATAAAAATAAACATATGAAGCTAATCTTAGGACCTAATTAAACCAAATAAACCTAAATGATGATTAACATACTTAATTAAAACAACTCAAAGGAAAACTAATCAAAATTCAAAGCAAAATAAATTATTTTTTTAGATTTTTCTATTTGTCGTAAAACCCTAATTACTAATTAATCTAAAATATGTAAAATTAAGTCCTAAATGCAAATGCAATGTGTATTTATGTATTTTTCACTAATTAAAATGCACAAAACAAAATGCAAACAATTAACAGAAAATACCACGAAAATCCACAAAATTGCAAACACTGAAAGAAACTATTTGTTTTGAGTTTATGGGAGTAATTCATATAGGACAAAAATCACGTGCTCACACATGAATTTATATAGCAGTTCTAACTCACAAAGCCGGAAAATAGGTAAACACTTTTAACAAATAATAAAGGATTTTCAAGATTTATTTTTTATTATCTTTATTAATTTATATCAGGCCATGAAAGGCAACATCAACATTTAAAATTCTCAAGCAAACAATGTAAACATGTGCATATCATGCCAAAGTTGACGGCCCGCTCCAACAGAAATATCACTGTCGAGGGTCAAACGGCTCAAACCATAGATGCATCTATTATCCGACTCACGAACTATCCTGCGACGCGGTCAACATAAAGTAAACAAATATCCTGCTCGCGAATCATACATGCGACGCAGGTACACATAGAATACATGCTCAAACAGTCAATTAAGGATTTATCGGGGAATATTTATCCAATTAAAAGTCAATCCTCTTTTAACAATTTAAGAAATTGAAGTTTAATCCTTTTAGAAATTTATTTACTAATTCAATGAAATTTAAGCAATCCAAGTTGTCAATAAGTTTACAATTAATCCAAGTATAGCATGCTTTTGGGTCCTAGACTACCCGGACAATAGCATAATAGTAGCTACATATGGACTCTCGTCACCTCGTGCGTATGTAGCACCCACAAATAGGAGCACATAACCAATTAACTCACCTATGGAAACAATTCCTTCTTACAAGGTTAGAAAGGAGACTCAACTCGCTCCGAAATTTCCATAACCGGCTTCCAAGCCCCTCCAACGACTCTAATTGATGCATAACGCCCCAAAACTATTCAAATAACGGGTAAACCAATAAAATTCA
The DNA here is from genome assembly GCA_026770625.1 of Nicotiana glauca. Taxonomy (NCBI): domain Eukaryota; kingdom Viridiplantae; phylum Streptophyta; class Magnoliopsida; order Solanales; family Solanaceae; genus Nicotiana; species Nicotiana glauca. The sequence continues at coordinate 59,722 of MU784876.1, read as the reverse complement.
CTCTAATACTTGTAACAATTCAAATTATATAAGTTCCCAACTCCGCTAGAAAAGTTGTCTCGGACCCACGTGTCCGGATTCTGAAATTTCTCGAAGATAAATTCTACCCATAGCTTTACTAAATCAAATATACAATTTGCTCAAATTTTCTTGCTCAAATTCAAGGTAAAAGTCCAAAATTCTAATTTCTAGGTCTTCCCCAAAAATTCCAAATTTATACTAGTTTTCCATGTTTAAATCCATGTAAGATCACATATTTAACTCAAAAATAGGAAGAAATCACTTACCTAGTGTTGCTTGGTGAAAATCCCTCATTGAGATCTCCACAATAGTCCAAGCCAAATGAAAGAAATGAAAGAAATGGGCTAAAACTCGTGTTTAAAACAATCTACCCAGGTTTCATCGAGTTGTACCTTACGTTGTGCAGCTTGTACATCCTATTACCATTTTCCCCTGTTGTACACCTTTTATTAAAATGCCCATAAATCCTTGTGGAAATATCTAAATGATAAACAGTTTGAAGATTTAGAAACTAGACTCGAAGATATTTCATTTGATAGGTTGTACACCATATAAATCTTTATATATTCCGAGATATGAGCTTCTAAATTACACTCTATGCATCAAAAAATTCTGCCAAAACTGCTCCATCAGCCATTTTCAATCGATCATAACTTTCCGATAAAATGTCCAAATCAGGCATGGTTTAACTTTCTAGGAACTAGAATGCAAGGACAACAACTTTTATGTTTTGACAATTTTCAGATACCTAATAGATTTCGATATATAAGCTTCCAAAGTAGCCTCCTTGATTGCACCATTGTTGTCCAAAACAGCAGTTGCAGCAGATTTTCAGTAGCTTTAAAGTTCCGAAATCTATCTATTAGCCTTCCGAAATCCACTCGAGAACCTCGGGAGTTCAACCAATTATACCAACATTTCCCAAAATACAATACGAACTTAGCCGAGGCTTTAAATCACATCAAACAACGTCAAAATCATGAATCGTACCTCAATCCAAACTTTATGAACTTTGAAATTTCAAACTTCTTTATTCGAAGTCGAAATCCGTCAAATCATGTCCGATTGACCTAAAATTTTGCACACGAGTCATATTTGACATTACGGACCTGCTCCAACTTTCACTATCGGAATCCGACTCCGATATCAAAAAGTCAAACTCTCGATCAAACTTCTCAAAAACCTTCAAATTTATATCTTTAGCCAAATGACTTCAAAATGACCTAAGGACCTTCGAATTCACTTCTGATCGCGCTCCCAACTCCAGAATCACCATACGGAGCTACTAACAGTCTCAAAATCCCAAACGGACACCGATAACACTGAAATGCATTTCAAGCCAAACTTATAAAATATCTTCTAAAATGCTAACTTCGATAATAGGTGCCAAAACGTTCCCGGGTCTTCCAAAATCCGATCCGGACATACGCACAAGTCCGAAATCATCATACAAACTTGTTGGAACCTTCGAATCCCAATTCCGAGGTCGTTTACTCAAAAATCCAATCTTAGTTAATTCTTTCAACTTTAAGCTTCCGAAATGAGAATTATCTTCCCAAATCAACTCTGAACTTCCCGAAACTTAATTCCGACCATGTGTACAAGTCATAATACCTGAAATAAAGTTTCTCATGGCCTTAGACTACTGAACGGCGTGCTCGAGCTCAAAATGACCGGTTGGATCGCTACACTCTCTTCCATTTAAACATATGTTCGTCCTCGAACGTGCTGAGAACTATACTGAAGTAGTCTGAAATCACTGTTTAACACCTCATGCACATTTCCGTGCTACCACAACCCAGCTGAGCACCCTAGCTCGATCAGTATGAAGATATCCCTTTTCACTTAAGCAAATAAGATTCAGAGCCCAATTCTTTCATCCGAAATTCTCTGTCAGGTCTGTTCCAACATGCACTCACCGCATCAATAACCATACGCAGCACCAACACATGACTGCATAATTAGTTGAATTCACACCTTGATCCACTTTACTCACAGGACCATAATAACATTCTCCGATCAAACACTTCAAAATTTCACGAATCTAATGCTCTCATTGCACCTCATGACCTACCTAGGTCTTTCTCTAATTCTTACGATACCGCCATGACAGAAGACATGTGTAGAAATTCATGACCAGCTGTCGCATCACAAATCATTGGTCTATATTCCTGACAAAAACCATCACCTCATCCCGAACCAAATATTGGTCATAGCTCCTTAATATACTTCCTATAATCAGATTGCATTGATCCTAAATCCAATGATCTTGTCTCTCCCAGTACGAACTGCTCAGGCAATAAGCTACCCCGTACATAATCAAAAGTCTCATATGATGCTACTATGTGCCAACAGGCTACCAATTAGAATGCGATACAAAAGGAAAACGAACTCTAAAAAGGAGATCCAATTACCCCGCTCGTGAATCGTACATGCGACATGGGCGCACAGCTAATATGAGTTCTTCTCAGAAAATAGGAAACAGAACACATAAAATACAAATATGGGGAACTATACTGAATACCACATTATTGCGGCGCGCAACCCGATCCAAACAACATAACCATGGCGGCGTGCCACCCGGTCCAAATAGCATACCGATGGCGGCGTGCCAACCGATCCACACGTAGAACTCACATAAGGAGATATACATCGAGCTAAATTGCTCATTACACCAAGATATCGAATTTTGGTCACAAGCATGCTAAGTGCATAATACCATCCCTGAGAGGATATATAGCGCTATAAGCTACAAAACTCAAGCACGACTGAGGTGCGATATACAATCTGAATCTCAAGAGCCATTTTGCTAATAATACATCATTTCTATGTGGATTCTCAACACATAACAATTTCTCAAGCCTTTCACAACTCACACGGCGCAATGTATCACCACATGGAATATCTGACAATGAAATAACACCCTGACTACTCCTCCATAAGGAGCGCATTACTGTAATAAACACAACTGGCCTAACATTGAGCCCATATTCACATTTAAATCCATCCACCGACCTCAAGTCGATCCTGATCATTAAAACTAAGCCAATAACCTTTCAAGGGTCCATACTAATTTCCCTCTTCTCATAACAATCAAGAACAACCATCATAACCGGAGTACTCATCCACAGTCCACAACTCAATAATTGAGTGCCCTCCAGTCATATATTCTCAACTTATCGATATCATCACAAATCCTCATACTTGGTTTAACTTCTTCAATCAATCAAGTGACTACATGCCACACTTATACGATCTTCCTGGGGGACACACTCCCACAACCTACCATAACAAGTGACTGGGTCGCACCTCCAAACCACCGGTCGCACTAACGCTGAAAAGCGACCAAGAATCATTAACCAGGATGCAAAGCATTTTTCACAAAACACCAATCTCAGGTGTTGCTGAAGACAATACCAACTTACCTTAAACATCGAAACTCCCTTCCTGCTCATCCGAGCTTGTGACATCCTTGTCAACACTGAACTGCAACCTTGATCGTCACTGCAAATTCCATACTACTCACTGCACCTAACATGCCAACTCAACCAGGGCTAACCATTCTATCTTCTTCCAATTTATCCTTGATTGCCTTAGAAATAATAATAACTCCATTCAACACATAACATATTCCACTTGCACTCGTCCCGAGTAACTTTGAATCATGAGACCAAGTTGTCTCAAATCCCACGAACCATTTCATACCTCCTAATTGCTACATCGCAAGTCAAAACATCATAGACATTATGTACCTCTTCTCATAGGCTGCCATCAAGCTTGATTCTTAACCGTACCTATAGGCTCAAAATTGTTAGGCATCACTCCTTATCCTTTAAATTCACTAGGACCGGTGTTGAGAGCCATCCGCTCTGACTTGGCCCTGAATATAATAAACTTCATGAATCTTCTATCACATGAATACCCTCTTGGTGAAGCACCTTGCAGAATCGCTTCCCTTGGAGCCCGCATCTTTACAAAGCACAATCCTGAATCCTTCCCCACGCCTGAACATAGGCCAATAAGGCCAACAATAGCACACCTTTAATAATTCCTTTGCTCAAATTACCACATATGTTCCTTTCCCGTAGCTGAAGTAACCCATCAATATGCTAATAACTAGAGACCTTACAAGTAGTTAACCATGCAACCCAATCATAGGCGGTGGGACTCTCCCACTTAGCTTGAAGCCATCATCATATGACTCTGGCATTCACCAGGATTCTTCATCTCTTACTGATATAACCTTGCGCAATCAACTACCAAAATGCTCGGAATCTTTCTGTAAAATCCCCTTTTGAACTCTGAATCATCGACCATATTCGCACAACCGATCTCTTTGCTGCATAACTAATAGAATCCTTTGTAGAAGCTTCGCCAACCACCCACGCGTCCGATAACCTGCTCACAGAGAATAACCCACCTGTGGAAATCACTTCCCGACATCTTCCAACGCTGCTGCACGGGGTACAATCACTACGACATCAATAACCCCTCCTGAGTTCGAGCTCACGCTCTAGCTGCACAAGTCCATTCATCCCTCGTGGACATCACTTAATTATGCGGCAACAACCTTCCAATTCGAAGTTATGTGGTATCCTTCTTCATTCAAGTAGCTCATTCCCGTTATATCAAATCTCCTACCGCATAATAGCCCATACTTCAAATTAAATCCGTAGACCCCAATCACTAATATTCTCAAATCACTCCAAACTCTCCTTAAAGTATGTGGTCATCCCACTGCAAGCCCATGTGCAACTCCGCCACTCTCCCACTTTGGCGGAATCCATACCCTTAATTGACTACTCGACCCTGGGCCTCTTATATTCGGCCCTCTAGAAATTTTAGCCACCGCCTGACACCTCCCACATGCCTTTCATCATCCTTTGCTGCTCAGTTGCTGCCTTAAATAAAATCTATCTTCGTGGAACTTGACCCCGCAATTGCTGCTAAATTTACACCTTTCGAAAGATCATCTTCCTCATACCACCGACATTAGAAACACTAATTCAACCCTGAACTAGAGCACCCTGTGATATCTGAGAGCCGCATTTCCAATACTATTTTGTAAGAGCTTGCTCCAAAGGCGAATTGTAGAAGATCGCAACACCGGCGAACTTAGTGCGTCCAATTAGGACAACGACATCCCCTCATAGAAGAAATCTCCACCACTCTCGCATATACCAATTATAATTACTCTACCATCCTGAATCCACACATTATTAGTCCGATTGCCTTTCCCCTGCCGGAAATAAAATACTGAATCTCTAGATTATGCACTGAGTAAACCTCCCTTCAAGTCATTCACTGCCCCGACACATGGGCAACATCATATCATTACTACGGAACAATCGTTCATAAGCATCATGGCAACTTGTGCCTAACCTGAGAGCCCTCAGAAGTACCGCTACTGGGCTGAAACAATAAAATATTCTTCCATGAAGCAACGATAATAATCTGATCATCTATAACAGGAGAAACATTCTGTATCACATCTGTAGTACCATTACAGTTCTTAAATTTTCGATTTATAACAAGCGGTTCGCGTCGCGTAAGATTGAGTAGGAATGAATTAAAGGCATACGACTCCAAGGATCAAATCGCACGATAAGGAATCAAGAAGGGAAGTACTCCTAACAGTCCTGTAGCCTCCAAAGGATAAGTACAGACGTCTTCGTATCGATCCGCGAGACTCTACTAAACTTGGTCATGACTCGTGAGACCAGAGGAACCTAATGCTCTAATACCATGTTGTCACAACCCAAAATCTACTAAGGATCGTGGTATCACCGGACACCGCTGTCAGGCAAGCCAACTGAAATACTTAATTAAATTCTTGTTTTAATAATTTTGAAAACACTTCTTTTATTTGATTAAAACAATACTCAGTATATTCCTCCGAATAAATAATGAAATATTTAAAAAACTTTTAAAATTTCTGAATAAACCCAAATACTTCCTAGAACCCGGTGTCACAAGTACATGAGCAATTTCTAAGAAAAACCGAATAAAGTATAACAGCTGTCCGGAATACAATTAGACAGAAAATAAGTAGAATCCTGAGAGAGACTATACTAGCTACGGGTTACCTTGAGGAAATACAGCTCACCTAGTCTCCGTGTCAACTATATCGCTATGCCACTAAGACACTAGCCACACATTAACTTGTGCAACAAAAATGCAAAGCAAGTATTGTATGAGTACGAAAACAACGTGTACTCAGCAAGTATCCCGTCTAATCTCGAAGAAGTAGAGACGAGAGGTCGACTTCAACACTTGCTAGTGGTCAAATAATAATATAACAAAGATGTGAGGAATTCATGGATTTATATAGCAGTTCTAACTCACAAAGCCGGAAAATAGGTAAACACCTTTAAGAAATAATAAAGGATTTTCAAGATTTATTTTTTATTATCTTTATCAATTTATATCAGGCCATGAAAGGCAACATCAAAATTTAAAATTCTCAGGCAAACAATGTAAGCATGCTCAAATCATGTCGAGGTCGACAGCCCGCTCCAACAAAAATGTAACATATGCATTGTCGAGGGTCGAAAGACTCGAACCATAGATGCATATATTACCCCGCTCGCGAACTATCCTACGACGCGGTCAACATAAAGTAAACAAATATCCTGCTCGCGAATCATATGTGCGACGCAGGTAGACATAGGAATACACGCTCAAACATCCAATTAAGGATTTATCGGGGAACATTTATCCAATTAAAAGCCAATTCTCTTTTAACAATTTAAGAAATTGAAGTTTAATCCTTTTAAAAATTCATTTACGAATTCAATTTTATTTAAGCAATCCAAGCTGGCAATAAGTTTACAACTAATCCAAGTATAGCATGCTTTTGGGTCCTAGACTACCCGGACAATAGCATAATAATAGCTACGCACGGACTCTCGTCACCTAGTGCGTACGTATCCCCCACAAATAGGAGCACATAACCAATTAACTTACCTATGGGGACAATTCTCTCTTACAAGGTTAGAAAGGAGACTCACCTCGCTCCGAAATTTCCATAACCGGCTTCCAAGCCCTTCCAACGACTCCAATTGATACATAATGCCCCAAAACTATTCAAATAATGGGTAAACCAATAAAATTTACTCTAATACTTGTAACAATTCAAATTATATAAGTTCCCAACTCAGCTCGAAAAGTTGACCAAAATGCCCTCGGGCCCACGTTCCTGGATTCCAAAATTTCTCGAAGATAAATTCTACCCATAGCTTTACTAAGTCAAATATACAATTTGTTCAAATTTTCATGCTCAAATACAAGGTAAAAGTCCAAAATTCCAAGTTCTAGGTCTTCCCCCAAAAATCCCAAATTTATACTAATTTTTCATGTCTAAATACATGTAAGATCACATATTTAACTCAAAAATAGGAAGAAATCACTTACCTAGTGTTGCTTGGTGAAAATCCCTCCTTGAGGTCTCCAAAATAGTCCAAGACAAATGAAAGTAATGAAAGAAATGGGCTAAAACTCGTGTTTAAAACAATCTGCCCAAGCTTCATCAAGTTGTACCTTACGCTGTGCAGGTTGTACATCCTATTATCATTTTCCCCTGTTGTACACCTTTAATTAAAATGCCCATAACTCCTTGTAAAAATATCCAAATGATAAACAGTTTGAAGATTTAAAAACTAAACTCGAAGATCTTTCATTTGATAGGTTGTACACCATATAACTCTTTATATATTCCGAGATATGAGCTTCTAAAATAGGCTCCACACATCAGAAAATTCTATCGAAACTGCTCCATCAGCCATTTTTAATTGATCCTAACTTTCTGATAAAATGTCCAAATCATGAATGGATTAACTTTCTAGAAACTAAAATGCAAGGGCAACAACGTTTATGTTTTGAAAATGTTCAGATTCCTTATAGATTTTGAGATATAAGCTTCCAAAGTAGCCTCCTTGATTGCACCATTGCTGTCCAAAATAGCAATTGCAACAGATTTTCAGCAGCTTTAAAGTTCCGAAATCGATCCCTTAGCCTTCCGAAATCCACCCGAGACCCTCGGGACTTCAACCAATTATACCAACATATCCCAAAAGATAATACGAACTTAGACGAGGCTTTAAATCACATCAAACAATGTCAAAATCATGAATCGTACTTCAATCCAAACTTTATGAACTTTGAAATTTTAAATTTCTACATTCGATGCCGAAATCCGTCAAATCCCGTCCGATTGACCTCAAATTTTGCACACAAGTCATATTCGACATTACAGACCTGCTCCAACTTTCGCAATTGGAATTCAACCCCGATATCAAAAAGTCAAACTCTTGGTCAAACTTCTCAAAAACCTTCAAATTTCTATTTTTAGCCAAATGACTTCAAAATGACCTACAGACCTCCGAATTCAATTCTGATCACGCTTCGAACTCCAGAATCACCATACGGAGCTATTCATAGACTCGAAATCCCAAACGGACACCGAGAACAGTGAAATGCACTTCAAACCATACTTATAAAATTTCTTCTAAAATTTTAACTTCCATAATATGCGCCAAAACATTTCCGGGTCTTCCAAAATCCGATCCGGACATATGCCCAAGTCCGAAATCATCATACGAACCTGTTAGAACCTTCGAATCCCGATTCTGAAGTCGTTTACTCAAAAATCCTATCTTAGTTAATTCTTTCAACTTTAAGCTTCCGAAATGAGAATTCTCTTTCCAAATCAACTCTGAACTTCTCGAAACTTAATTCCAACCACGCGTACAAGTCATAATACCAGAAATGAAGCTGTTCATGGCCTCAGAGTGCTGAACGGCATGCTAGAACTCAAAACGACTGGTCGGATCGTTACATGGGGTGTTAAAACAAGCCCAAATTCAAATTAAATCCCTTACCCTTTTTTCCCTTTCTTTTTTTCTTTTATCTCTTTTCTTCTTCTTCATTTTTAATTGAAGAAAAATCCTAAATTAATCTAAAATATAGAATTATACTAGTTACCTAATGACAAAAATTATAAAAATTAACTAACCCTAAATTAAAAGTAAAAAATTAATAATCTTAAAGTAAAGAGGAAAAAATATAAAAATGGGCCATTTTTGTGATTTTTATTTTTTAAATTAAGCAATTAATTAATTAATTAATTAATCTTAAAAATGTGAAAAAAAAAAACAAATATAAATGCAATGCATGATATTTTGTTATTTTCATAATTTTTTAATGAAATAAAACATGCACAGAAAAATGTAAATAATTAATAAAAATTTCTAAAATAAAAAATAATTAAAAGAAAAAATTTATTTTTCTTAGGGTTTTATAGGAGTAGTTTGTATAGGATAAAAATCACATGCTCGCAATTAATATAATAAAATATTTCAAGATATTGCACTATATTACTATTATTAAAAGACCAATAAATGCAACTAATACAATCAAAAAATGATTCAACTAGCATATGATACCAATATAGTATATGGCTATGCTAATAGGGTATATAGTTGGAATAAATTGTATAACAAAACGGTATATTTGTATATTATTTGAGTATACAACACAAATTCGTCTTCTTCTCTTGTTCAACTATATTTCAATCCAAGCTTCTAAAATCTACTACAAAATCTCCGCCAAATTGACTAAAACTTTAGCTACAACCTCCAATCAACTTTTCATACAAATCCATATAGGATCGGATCAAAATAATTAAAAACTCAAACAAACCAAGTAATAAGTTTCAAACTTCAAGGTCCTTCAATGGTGGATTTGAATTTTTGTACAATAGATCTCCAAAAACCAGTTTGGGTGAAGAGAAAGAAGAAAGTATTAGTGAAAAGCAAGTTTGAATTGCCATTGATGATTAACCCCAGAATACTACAATAAGAGAAGATTAGTAGTTTTTGGTCACATATGTGTGCTTTTACACAGATGATACAAGATTTAGATTTTTGATTGCTGAAATTGGGATTGCCATTTTTGCTTCAAATGAAAAAAGAGCAGAGTGGAGTAAGAGTTGGAGTAGCAGTTGAGCTGGGGACAAGCTGCATGTAATTCCAATTATTATTCCCTCATATTTTTAGGAAATAACCGGGCAAACAGTTTGGGAAGCATGAATAGAAGCAGTAAATAATATAGGCCTGGACATTAAAAAGTAAATAGTTTAAAATTAATAGGAATAAAGTGAGATTTTCATGTGAATATATAGACATATATACCCTTGAAAAGCCCCAAATGCTCAAATATACCCACGATAATTTAGAGTAGGAGAAGTTCTATATTAAAGTATTCGCTTTTAATTTTCACTTTAAGTTCCCATGCAAATATATCTTTTTTTGACTTTGGTACATGTGAATGTAGAAGAAAACGTCAACATCTCTATTTCATATAAACATAAAGATTTATGAACTTGATACACTTGTCATTATGTTTTTGCCTCCATAAAACACATGTTTCACGCGCGAATTAATTGAATGTCAATTTGACCGTAATAAATTAAGAAATGAATAAGTATATCCTTCAAATTGTAATTTTAATAAACAACCTAACAACAAGAAGTTAGCTAAAAGATTCCCATGACTTTATCGCTTGATATACGGACTAAATTATTCTGAATTTATAGTTCTGGAATTATAATTATTGGACTTGGAAGGTGGAACGAAATAATCCCTAATGTAATGGAATAAGGTGGAATAAGATGGAATATTACAAGATTAAGTCTCGGATTAAATTTATATTATGTTTAGTTAACGGTATAAATTTATTCTGAAATAAATTAATACCGTCAATCAAACACAATATAAATTTAATTACATATTTAATTTTACCTTATCCCGCGTACCAAACGATCCGTTGGTAACCAGTTTTGCTGGTTCACCACCAGTTCCAAGGTAAAAAATGTCAAAAATGCAAAAGGTGAAATTTTTTCCAAAGCTTTAGTCAAAAAAGAGAGATTCTGGCAAATTACTTTTTTCCCGATTTATATGAGCTGGTTATACAGTAACACGATTTGGCTGGTTATACAGTAACACGTTAAACAATAAGTCAAAAGCGGAAATTGGGGTTCAGAGAAAAAAGACTGTAGAATGCTTTTTAATTAATAAAAAGGATAATAAATGTTACATTATAGGATTTTGTTATTTTTCGGCGACCAGAATTGTAACGATTCAACCGGTCATTTTGAGCTCTAGCTTGCTGTTCAGCAGTTTGAAGCCATGAACAGCTTTAATTCAGGCATTATGACTTACACGCGTGGTCGGAATTGAATTTCAGGAAGTTCGGAGCAGACTTGTCGAGAGAATTCTCATTTCGGATGCTTTAAGTTGAAAGAATTGACTAGGATGGGATTTCAGAGTAAACGACCTCGGAATCGGGATCTGAAGGTTCTAGTAGGTTCGTATGATGATTTCGTACTTGGGCGTATGCTCGGATCGGGTTTTGGATGACCTGAGAGCATTTTGGTGCCTATTGTGGAAGTTAGTATTTTGGAAGAAATTTCATAAGTTTGGGTTGAAGTGCATTTCAGTGTTATCGATTTCCGTTTGGAATTTCGAGTCTGGCTCCGTACGGTGATTTTGGAGCTGGGGGCGCGATCGGAAGTGAATTCGGACGTCCGTGGGACATTTTGGAGTCATTTAACTAAAGATAGAAATTTGAAGGTTTTTGAGAAGTTTGACCGGAAGTAGACTTTTTCATATCGGGGTCGGAATCCGATTCCGGAAGTTGGAGTAGGTCTGTAATGTCGAATATGACTTGTGTGCAAAATTTGAGGTCAATCGGACGTGATTTGATAGGTTTAAACATCGAAAGTAGAAGTTTGAAATTCTAAAGTTCATAAAGCTTTAATTGGAGGTCGATTTGTGGTTTTAACGTTGTTTGATAGGATTTGAGGCCTCGAGCAAGTCCGTAATGTGTTTTGGGACTAAATTGGTTGGGGTGCCGGGGGCCTCGAGTGGATTTCGGGTGGTCAACAGATCGAAAATAGAATTTTTGGAAGGCTGAAATTGTTGGTTGCTCGTATAACCGCACTTGCGAGAATTGGGCCGCAGGTGCGGAGCTGCAGAAGCGGCCAGAGGAGCCGGAGATGCGGTTTGGACCAGAAGTGAACAGGACCGCAAATGTGGTCAAGTAGCCGCAGAAGAAGGACCGCACCTGCGGCGGTCGAGTCGCAGAAGCGGAAGGGAGAGCTTGGTGACGTATCCGCAGAAGGGGTAGAAGTGCCGCACCTGCAGAACCGCATAAGCGGTCAAGGAACCGCATGTGCGGAAGTGCTGGAGGCAGAATGGTTCTTTTAAAATCGGGGGTTTGGTCATTTTCCCCCATTTTTCATTGGGTGTGGACGATTTTGGAGAGCTTTAAGTGGGATTTTTCATCATCAACGACAAGGTAAGCTAATTCCACCTATCTTGAGTTAAATAAATCGATTATGTATGAATTTTAACATGTAAATTGGTAGAATTTGGGGGTTTGAGGAAAACTTAAAAAATTGATATTCTTGAAATTTGACCACAATTTTGGGTATGAAATTGAGAGTAAATTATATATTTGAGTTCGTGGAGTTATGAGTAAACTTGTTCTTCGAAAAATTTCGGAATCCGGGGACGTGGGCCCGAGGGTATTTCTGTCAACTCTTCGATCGGGGTTAGAAATTTTTTTAAATTAGATTGTGATGAGTAATTGAGCATATATTAATGGATTTGCATAATTATTGGCTAGCTTTGGAGCATTTAGCATCGATTCGAATCTTCATAAGGGCATGGAATGCCGGTTATGGATCTTCAGAGCGAGGTGAGTCTCCTTTCTAACCTTGTAAGAGAGAATTGTCCCCATAGGTAAAATAATTGGTTATGTGCTCCTATTTTTAGGGGCTACGTACGCACGAGGTGACGAGAGTCTGCGCGTAGCTACTAATATGTGTAATTCCGGGTAGTCTAGGACCCAAAAACATGCTATACTTGGAATATCTGTGATCTTATTGACAATTGAATTTCTTAAATCCTATCGAATTGATAAATGAATTTCTAAGAGAATTAAAGTTTATTTTCTTAAATCATTAAAAGAGGATTGGCTTTTATTTGAATAAATGTTCCCCGATAAACTCTTAATTTGTTGTTTGAGCATGTATTTCTATGTGTACCTGCGTCGCATGTATGGTACGCGAGCATGGTGATTGTTTATTTAAATTTGACCATGTCGAATGTATGATTGTCGAGCGGGGTAATAGATGCATCTATGGTTCGTGCCGCTCGACCCTCGGCAGTGCACATTTTACGTTTATGTTGGATCGGGCCGTACGACCTCGGCTTGAGTTGCGCATGTTTGAATTGCTTGTCTTGAGGTTTATTAATATTGCTATCTGCTCTCCCTGACTTGAGATAATTGTTCATCAATGGATTATGAATCCGAAAAAATTTAATAAAAAGGACCTTTTATCTGTTTGGTGATACATTTGAATCTACTGTTGTCCTTAATAAGACTGTGAGTCATCGCTTTAATAATATCACTATTGGACCACCAGTAAGTATCGAAGTCGACCTCTCGGCTCTACTTCTTCGAGATTAGATGGGATACTTACTGAGTACACGTTGTTTTTGTATCCATGCTGCACTTGCTGTGCATTTTTATTGCACATGCACATGTACTTCTAGTGGCCTACTGGGCGTAGCAGTATGGATGATACGGGGACTAAGTGAGCTGCATTACTCGAGGCGACCTGCAGCTAGTATAGTCTCTTTCAGTGTATTGTATTTACTTTCTGTTCAATTTGTATTCCGGACCGATGTGGTATTGTATTGTTTCTTAGGAATAGTTCATGCACTTGTGACACCGGGTTCTGAGGATATCTATGGATTTATTCAAAATTTTAAAGGTTGTTAAATGTTTCATTTCTTATTCAGTGAAATTTACTATGTATAGTTTAAACGCATAAAAGAAAAGATTTCGCAAAATATTTAAATGAGAATTTAATTAAGTAATTTGGTTGGCTTTCCTGACAGCGGTGTCCAACGCCTTCATGGCACTTAGTGAATTTTGGGTTGTGACAAGAATTGGGTTGTCACGAAAAGCGACCAAAGTTGGTCACTAAATTGGAGAAAATAATTAAATAATTATTCTAAATACATTAGCGACCAAGGTTGGTCGCTTCTTCGTCGATAATGTGGTCAAAATGTTGACCGGACTGGTTAGACTTACTTGGTCAAAGAAATGCTGAAATTAGCGACCAACTTTAGTCGCTAAAGTGGGACCTAGTTATAAATTTTTAATAATTATATTATTATTTAAATAAATTTATAAAATATAAATAAATATAGTTTAAAATTAGCGGCCAAAGTTGGTCTCTTACGAAAGGGGAAGCAGATAGAGACCAACTTTGGTCGCTAATTTGGGACCAAGTTATAAAATTTTAATAATTATATTATTATTTAAAAAAATTATAAAATATAAATAAATATATTTCAAAATTAGCGACCAAAGTTGGTCGCTTACGAAAGGGGAAGCAGATAGAGACCAACTTTGGTCGCTAATCTGGGAACCAGTTCTAACGTTTAATAATTATATTATTATTTTAAATATTATATAAAATATAAATAAATCTGATTTAAATTTAGCGACCAAATTTGATTGCTAATTTTAATTTCTGTAAAATTAGCGACCAAAGTTGGTCTCTTTTCAGGTCAACATTGGTGAAAATTAAAAATCACTTTTACATTTACTATCTAAATAATGTAAATGTAATCCGGTAACACTTTTGTAATACAAGGGATGAATACACTAAAATATATTCTAACATGCTATATATGTAGTTAAAGTAGTACAACGAAGCGTGTTATATATATATATATATATATATATATAT
>MU784876.1:21703-44051 GCA_026770625.1 Nicotiana glauca | reverse complement strand
TTGAATATTAAAAACAAAACGTCTCAACTTATATCAATTAATCTGTTATAATTGATTCATCGACTTATAACCTAGTGATGAATGCATGTAATTCATTAACTCTGTTACAATACAAATAATGAATACAATATCATGTACTATAACATGCTATATATGGTTAAGTAGCACGAAGTGTATGTGTTATATATATACACACACTAACATATACAATAACGAGTTATATATATGTTATAGTATTACAGTGGAGTGTTTGTGTGTATGCATGTGTGTGTTTGTGTGTTTTTGTGTGTGTGTGTGTGTGTGTGTGTGTGTGTGTATATATATACACACACACACACACTTTAATAGTCGTATATAGGAACATGAAGCGCTAGGAACACAGGGACGGGTTCTTTTAGGTATTGGTACAATTGTAAATTGATTCATCGACTTACAACCTATTCATCAACTTATAACCTACTCAGATGCATCTTTGACTATTAAAAATAAAACGTCTCGACTTATATCAATTAATATGTTATAATTGATTCATCGACTTATAACCTAGTGATGAATGAATGTAATTCATTAGCTCTGTTATAATACAATAGTATATACTATAACATGCTATATATGTAGTTAAAGTAGAACGAAGTGTGTGTTATATATATACACACACTAACATATACTAGAACAAGTTATATATACATTATAGTATTACAGTGAAGTATATGTTTGTGTGTGTGTGTGTGTGTCTATATATATAAGAACATGAAGCGCTAGGAACACAGGGTCGGTGTCACGGCTCAAACCCGGACCCGGTCGTGATGGCGCCTCTCGTGGGGACAAGACCAACCAACTAACTCAATTCATCTTGTTAAAACAGTTAAACAGTTCATAAGCAGTTTAACTATGATTTAATGATAATAATTAGCGGAAGTACAACCTGACACAGCCCAAATCGGGGTGTCACAAGTCACGAGCAACTATTAGAATATGAACACAACTACAAGGTCTGAAATATATAAAATAGGACAAGGAACAAAAAGGGAGAAAAGCGGTGCCGCAAACGCTGACAGTCACCTCACTAAACTCCGATAACTTTGCCTCCGATTAGCCAAAACTCGCTACCGGATGAACAAACACCTGCATCTGCATGCGAGGTGCAGGGAGCAAAGTGAGTACTCCAACTCAGTGAGTAATAAGGGTAAATAACAACTGAGCAGTTGTATAGGGGCAATGTAAAATTCTTTGAGAAAAATAGTGAAGCCGTGATATCTTTAGAAATATCTTAGCTCAGTTTAAAACTTCTTTTGAAAATGACTTTTTCAGTGGTAACGCAAACGAATGCAAAAAAATAAATAGTGCAGATAAGCACAGAATTCTGCCTTTCGGGCACAACACTCAATTATCATAGAATTCCAGAATATTAAATAAATATTCCAAGAAGTAGCACAAAACAACAGATAATAGCAGACAAATAAGATAAGTCAAACACATCAAACAGTACCGGTACCGTTGTGGTGTGCAGCCCGAACCACATATCGTTGCGGCGTGCAGCCCGATTCGTTTATCATCGACGGCGCTCACTGGGAGTGTGCAGACTCCTGGAGGAGGCCCTTACGGCCCAAGCGCAATATCAAGTCATCTCGTGGCATAAAATTTAGGCCCTCGGCCTCATATCAAATCAGTATCTCGCTGCTGCGGCGTGTAGCCTGATCCAAAATTATCCTCACAATACAGGCACTGGGCTTTACTCAGTCAAAATCACATAAGCCACTAGGGCAACAGTAAAACATGATGCTCAGCCCAAAAATAGTATTGGAAATATCATTTCAAATGTTAAAGCAAAATAAACTTGGCTGAGTTTTGAAAACAATATAAAATACATGAATGATTTCAAGTATAAAATCAAAAAAGTGAGAAAATATCAGCAACAATCCCCGAACGGTTCAAATAGCTGGCACGAAGCCCAAATATGGCAATCAGCCCAAATTATGATGATAACAAGTAAATTTCAGTAAAATACGCAGTAAATTCATCAATTGGGACGGACCAATTCACAATCTCCAAACCGTTCTCTACCCTACACTCGCTATCCGGCGTGCAAGTCATCTCAATATAGCACTACGATGTGCAACTACGAGGTTTCAGACCCTCAGAATATCATTTACAATCATTACTCACCTCGAACCGTGAATTCTCTAGCTTACGACGCCTTTGCCCCTCAAATCTACCTCCATGCACATCGAATCTATTCAAAATCAGAGCGAAAACAACACAATATGCTAAGGGAACAAAGCCCAAGCGAAAACAATCAATAATGGGCACAAATTCCGAAATTATCAAAACCCGAGCCCCGAGGCCCACTTCTCGAAACTCAAAATTTTTTATATCAACAGATTCCTTATCTCCTCACGAGTTCATACATATCAAAAATACTAAAATCGGAGTCCAAATGACCCCTCAAATCTCCATTTAAAGGCCTCTTAAACTCAAGCCCTAATCCTCCATTTTTGCTCTTTAATTCCTTAAATTACAGCCCTAAATTCATGAAATGCAACTATGGAATGGAGTTTTAGGTCCAAAATTCCTTACCTTAACGAATTCTCTTGATTTCTCTCTTCAGAATCGCCCAAAAGGCTCCAAGGTCGAAGGCAACAATGGTAAAATAACCCAAAATTGCGAAATGAATTAATATATATGGTCTGCCCAGGCCTTTCCGCATCTACGATCCAAAACCCGCTTCTGCGGTACCGCATATGCGGTCAAATCCCCCCCCCCCATGGTTCTTCACTTAAAACCCAAAATCGCATTTGCGATTAAACTTCCGCATCTACGGCTTCGTAGATGCGGCCTTCTCGACCGCTTCTGCGGTATCTTCTCACCTGGCCAATTTCGCTTCTACGATAAATCACCCGCATCTGCAGCTTCGTAGATGCGACCCCATTGACCGCTTCTGCGGAAATTTCCCATCAAACTAACTCTCTCATATGTGGCCTCCTTCCTCGCACTTGCAAAACTGCACCTACGGTTCCCAAGCCGCAGGTGCGAAAACACCAGAAGCAATAGAATTTGGTGAAATTTCATAAGTCAAAATTCTTCCCGTTAGCCATCCGAAATCACCCCGAGGCCCCCGGGACCTCAACCAAAAGTAACAACACCTCCTATAACATTATTGAAACTCGTTCCAATCATTAAAACACCTGAAACAACACTAAAACCATCAAATTACATCGAATTCAAGCTTAAGTTTTTCAAAAACTTCCGAAATACACTTTCGATCAAAAGCCCGGCCAAACAACGTCCAAATGACCTGAAATTTTACACACACATCAAAAATGACATAGCAAATCTACAACAACTCTTGGAATTCCATTCTGACCCTCGGATCAAAATCTCAGCTATCAACCGGGATTCGCCAAAATACTAACTTCGCCAATTCAAGCCTAATTTTACACTGGACCTCCAAAACCAATTCCGATCATGATCCTAATTCATAAATCACCCAACGAAGCCAACCAAATCATAAAAATTTTGATCTTAGCTCATATACAAATAAGTCAAACTCTTGGTCAAACCTTCCAAATTCAAAGCTTTCAACTGAGACTGTTCCTTCAAATTCATTCTGATTTTCCTGAAACCAAAACCAACGATCTACATCAGTCACAATACATTACACGGGGCAAGTCATGTCTGAGAACTGGCGATCAAAGTACAAAAGCTCAAAATGACCGGTCGGGTCGTTACAGCCGGGTTCATTTAGGGATCGCTTAAATTGTAAATTGATTCATCGACTTATAACCTACTCAGATGTATCTTTGAATATTAAAAATAAAACTCAACTTATATCAATTAATATATATATTATAATTGATTCATCGACTTATAACATAGTGATGAATGAATGTAATTCATTAATACTGTTATAATACAAATAATGAATACTATTATATAAATTAATAGAATAATATTATATTGGTTTATCAATTCATTAATTATAGTACGTAGTAATGTATAAGATTGATCATCAATTACAATATAGTTTATGCGTGTGGATGAAATTACTCATATACTTAAATATAATGAAAAAAAATTCCTTTACATACATGCTATTATAATCTATTAAAAGTAATTACATAGTTAATATAATTTTTTTTAAAGATTATGCTTATAGTTTTTAATTATTTATAATAATTATAGTTAAATAAAATAAATATTTATAGCTAATAAGATTTTTTTATGGCTTATAATATTAAAAACCAAAATAGAAAAAAAAAATTATTTAATTCTTTTCAGAAATAGCAACCAACGGTATCCGTTATTTTGGTCAAACAGTCAAAAAAGCGACCAACGTTGGTCTCTATTTTGGTCAAACGGTCAAAACGTAATTAGCTACCAAAAATAGTGACCAACGTTGGTTGCTTTTTGTAAATCCAGACTCAAAAACGGGTTTCCCTGTCCCATTCTATTATTTTCTAAAACAAAATTTCTCCAACTCTCTCTCAACACATTCCCTCCCCTTCTCTATTTCCCTCACACAAATCAATCCCCCCACCCCGCGCCGCCACTGTGATCGCCGGAGCCACCACCGGAGCCGCTGCTGCCACCGCTGCTCCTTTCTCTCCTTCTCCACCTAAAAAAAAACTAAGTTTGAATTATAACCTTAAATCTTTGTTATTTCTTGTTTTTGTTTCAATTATTTCAATATTGTAGTTTAAGGATATGAATTAGTGTTTAAATTTTTTGAACATTGTATTTTATTGAGGATTAGAGTTTAGGTCTTGTTTCAGTTAGCTTTGTTAAATAATTTTATTAACTAATTAGTTTAATTAGTGTTAAATCTAGTTTAATTAGATTTGAATTATACTTTGTATTGTCTTGATAGTTTAGTTAGACTCTAGGGTTTAGGATATAAATTGACCCTTTAGGATATGAATTGGACTTTTAGTTTATGAATTGAGTATTTTAGGGTATGAATTGGACTTTTAGTTTATGAATTGAACTTATTTTTTATAAATTGAAATTTTAAGATATGAATTGAACTTTTAGGAATATAATTGGACTTTTAGTTTATGTACTGGAATTTTAGTTTATAATTTGAACTTTTAATTTATGAATTGAACTTTTTGGATTTGAATTGAACTTTTAGTTTATGAATTGAATTTTTAGTTTATAAATTGAAATTTTAGTATATGAAATGGATTTTAGGATATGAATTGGACTTTTAGTTTATGTATTGGAATTTTAGTTTATGATTTGAACTTTTAATTTATGAATTGAACCTTTTGGATATGAATTGAATTTTTAGTTTATGAAAACTTATTGTTTATAAATTAAAATTTTAGGATATGAATTGAACTTTTAGGAATATAATTGGACTTTTAGTTTATGTATTGGAATTTTAGTTTATGATTTGAACTTTTTGGATATGAATTGAACTTTTTGTTTATAAATTGAAATTTAAGGATATGAAATGGACTTTTAGGCTTTGAATTGAACTTTTACTTTATATATTGGGATTTTAGTTTATGTTTTGAACTTTTAATTTATGAATTGAACTTTTAGTTTATGAATTGAACCTTTTGGATATGAATTAAACTTTTAGTTTATGAATTGAACTTTTAATTTGTAAATTGAAATTTTAGTTTGTAAATTGAGAATTAGGATATGAATTGAAATTTTAGGATATGAAATTAGTTAACTAAAAAAGATTAGGATATGAATTAACTAAATTAATTTGTTCTTGCTTTATTTGTATAGATGGAACATTGTACTTGGATGCACAATAAGAATTATCCTAATCGGCAGGGATTGCAGGAGGATTTTGTAGAAGGGGTGGATGACTTTGTTAGACATGCAATGTCACTTCCACCATACCTAAGTGAAGGAGTAATTAGGTGCCCTTGTGTTAGGTGCGACTGTATGAAGTTTGAAAAACCGGCGGAAGTTAAACATCCTCTTTATAGGAAGGGGTTTATAGCAAATCACTTTGTGTGGACTAATCATAGAGAGATCGATGGTAGCCATGGGGTATTTCATAACATGGTTGTGGGTGAAAATAGTAGGTCGGTGGAGAATACAAATTATGATTCTAGAATTCATGACATGGTTGCGGATGCTTTTGGGATGCACTTAGGGAGTGATCCCAATGAAAATATTGAACAAATTCCTAATGATGATGCAAAATATTTTTATGAATAGTTAGAGGAAGCTAGTCGTCCACTACGTAATGGAAGTCTGCACTCTGAGTTGTTTGTTGCAGTTAGATTACTAAGTATCAAATCTGATTGGAATATTTCTCAAGCAGCCATGGACTCTTTCATTGATCTTATGAGTGAACTAGTTGACTCTAATATCAAATTACCTAGTGATTTCTATAAGGCAAAGAGATTAGTCTCTAAGTTAGGACTTTTGTCAATGAGAATTGATTGTTATGAAGATGGTTGCATGTTATATTATAAAGATGATTCAGCTTTAGACAGTTGTAAATTTTGTGAAAAGCCTCGTTTCAAGAGGCTTTCCAGCGGGAATATGATCGCTATCAATTCGATGCATTATTTACCTCTTATACCTAGGTTAAAGAGGTTATATGCGTCGATGAGTTATGCTCCTCATATGAGATGGAACTTTGAAAATAGAAGACCGTCAGGTGTTATGTGTCATCCTTCAGATGGAGAAGCTTGGAAGCACTTTGATAGGACATATCCAGATTTTGCTAGTGAACCAAGGAACATTCGGTTAGGTCTGTGTGCTGATGGCTTCACGCCTTTTTCTGTATCTGCGATACCATATTCATGTAGGCCTATCTTTCTTACACCTTATAATCTACCACCCGAGTTGTGCATAACTAGTCCATATATATTCTTAGATTGTATTATCCCCAGTCCACTTAATCTGAAAAGTTTGATTGATGTATATTTGCAACCTTTGATTAATGAGCTAAAACAATTGTGGTACGATGGTGTTGAAACATATGACATATCAACCAAGCAGAATTTCAATTTGCGTGCTAATTTAATGTGGACAATTAATGATTTTCTTGCGTATGGAATGTTGTCTGGGTGGATGACTGTTGGGAAGCTAGCTTGTCCTTACTGCATGGAAAATAGTAAAGCATTTACTTTGAAATATGACCGAAAGCAATCATGGTTTGATTGTCATCATCAATTCTTGCCTCCTGATCATGAGTTTAGAAGGATGAAAAATGCATTCAAAAAGAATAAAATGGAATATGATTCTCCACCTCCGATACTTTTAAGTGATGAAATTTGGGAGAGGGTCCAGAACTTTAGTAAAGTTACTGAAGCTCCACCTTATAGATTCCCCGGATACGGTGTTACTCATAATTGGATGAAACAGAGTATATTTGGGGAGTTTCCTTATTGGAAGGATAATCTTCTCCGTCACAACCTTGATGTCATGCATATTGAGAAGAATTATTTTGATAATTTTTTCAACACAGTGATGGATGTTAAAGGTAAGACAAAGGATAACCCGAAGGCTAGAATGCACTTACAAGAATATTGCAGGCGGCCTGAATTATACTTGCAGACAGCAAACAATGGTAAGGTGTTCAAGCCCAAAGCAAGTTACACATTCACTTTGGAGGAAAGATGGCAAATTTGTGATTGGGTAACGAAATTGAAGATGCTTGAGGGTTATGCATCGAATCTTGGGAAAAAAGTTGATATGGAGGTAGGGAAGTTGAGCCATTTGAAATGTCATGACTCATGTTTTCATGGAGACCTTAGTGCCTATTGCATTTTGTGGTTTGCCTGAAAGAATCTAGAAACCCATCACAGAGATTAGTTTGTTTTTCAAAGACTTGTGTTCTTCCACATTAAGGGAAGAAAACCTACTCCGGATGGATCAGAACATTCGTGTAACTTCTACTAAGATGGAAAAAATATTTCCATGTTGTTTTTTATGTGATGGAACACCTTCCAATCCACCTTATACATGAGGCACGACTTGGAGGACATGTTCAATGCAGATAAATGTATCCCTTTAAGAGGTAATATAATAAGTTAGATGTAATTTTCTATTTTATTTGAATGTTCTTGGCTAACCTGAAATTATTTAGGACAATTGGCAAATGTAAACAATTTGTGAAGCAAAGGAATAGGATTGAAGGATCTATATGCGAAGCTTATCTTGCAAAGGAAACTTCTCATTTTTATTCTTATTATTTTGAGAGTAATATGTCATGTGCTAGGAATAGGCCCAATAGGCACACGGTCGAATGTGTGAATGATCTATTATATCCGCCTATGTCCATATTCAATCAACCATGCTGATGTTCTAAGGATGTTATAAAGAGAAGTTTGAGTGATATGGAGTACAAGTCAGCTACACTTCATGTGTTGCTAAATTGTGCCGAAGTTGTACCATTTCTCAAGTAAGTATTGATTTAGTAGTTATCAAAATATAAAATTTACTGTGAGTACATCTCAAAGCAACTACTAAAAATATTTGATTTGTCACAGTCACTTCGTAGGTCAATTTGGCCATGATGTTCTATATACGAGATTTGATACATGGTTCAAACAATTTGTAAGTTTATCCTTAAAATATTCTAACACTATGTAGGTAAACAATGTTTGGAAGTTATGCTAATTATGAATTTTTTTACAATATGTAAGTAAATGATCCAAATAATGGTGTAAATCAATTTCTGAAAGATATATCTTGGGGACCTGGGCTTGAAGTCACAACAATGTCTAAGTACGTTATGAATGGTTATAAGTTTCATATAGAGGATTGCTCTAAAAATAAAAGTAGCAAGAACAGTGGGGTGTGGGTTCATGGTGATGATGACAACCAAGTTGGAGATATTGATTATTATGGTGTGCTCAAAGAAATAATAGAATTAGAAGATACAGATTGGCCATTTAAGAAATTGATACTCTTTAGATGCAGATGGTTTGACCCAAATCCAACAAGAGGTACAAGAGTACACAATCAATACAACATAATTAAGGTTAATCATACGAGGAAGTATGATCGCTATGATCCTTCCATAATTGCACATAATGTTAGGCAAGTGTATTATGCTCCTTATCCATTGCAGCGGAATAAGTTCGATTGGTGGGTTATAATAAAAACTAAGCCGGTAGGTAGGGTGGAAGTCGAGAATGTGTTAGATATTGCATATCAAAACGATATCTCCAGAATTCACCAAATAGTGGATGAAGTTTTAGAAAATAATTTGGAACATCCTGAACACATATTGGAAGAAGTTGATATAAATAAAGTAAGAATTATAGAAAACGAGGAAGAAGAATCAACTGACGAAGCTCAAACTAGTGAGGAAGAAGAATTCTCGGACAAGGAACAATACGTCGATGAGCTTTAAAAAGTTGGTTTCTTTAATAACTATCGTTTATAGCTAGTTTCTTTATATGTTTCAATCTAAATATGTATTTTATTATGCAGATGACAGGCAAGGGTCGAGGTAACAATGACTCTACTGGTTCTCGGGGTCGAGAAAAGGCTAGGAAACCAAATGGGAGGGTAGAAGATAATACTCAATCTTTTCCACCCTCTTCAGAGATGCCTATGCCTATGCCTGTGTCTTTGACTCCCCCTAGGCCTATTCTGAGCTGCCACAAAATCACGAGCCTTACATCTTCGTGCAGACACCAGGTCTTTCATCACAGGGCCATAGGACTATACGTCTGCCATACAGTCCAGTTGCCCCACGACCACGTTGATCGCATGCATCTGCATCGCATGGATCGCATCGATCCATGTCACATCCAAATGGATCACAGCCATCACTGTCACAGCCACTCGGGTCACAGCAATCAGTATCACAGCCACTTGCAGTCAATCCAGCTATGTTGCAGTCACAGGGATCGCAACCATTTTCATCAGGGACTCCATTTATTTCAGGCCTTCGCCTGCTAGATACTAGCTCTGAACCCGCTATACCTTCCACACATTGCTCTGATATACATGCTTCGGACGGTGATGTTGATGATGACGAGGATGTGCATTACGATCAATATGGCAGGATCATCATAGTCCTTGAGGGTGATGGGTATTGTACTAAGATATTAATATATTTTTTTTATTAAATTGTAGGTTCATCTCGAGTAATATTAATATGAGGATAATCACCAAAACCACCAAAAAGCTTTATGATGGCCCTTATGCGACTTGGAGGGAATTCTTATTCTCGCTGAAGGAGCAAATTTTCAATCAATTTAAGGTATAAATGTTCTTTTAAGCAGTATAATTATTCATATTTATGATATTTCTATGATATTTAACTTTTGAAATACAGAGCAAGTGTGTAAAGGAACATTGTTATAGCGTAGAAGTGGCTGTAAATTTTCATCTCAAAGCTCGCAAGCGGTTGTCGCATAGTTTCTCCAAAGCTAGAAAGTTGAACCAGAAGCCTGACTGGTTGCTTCAGAATTTATGGGAGGATTTTCAAAGGCAATGGCTTACCGCAAAGTTCTTAGAGAAGAGCGAAAAAGGAAAGAAAGCTCGCGTATCTGAGAAGGGAGGATCCGTGCACACTGGAGGTGCGATCAGCCTAGGGACAGTAAAAAGAAGATTGGTACGTAATTGCTTAATTTATTTTAATTTTCAAAGTATATCTATTTTGTTTATTAACTAAAATTTATAAGTTTTCAAGAAAAGAAGTTAGGGCGTCCGATGAACCAAGATGAGCTATTCAAGGAGACTCATATTGTAAAGAAGAAGAAAGAGACAGATCAAGAAAGGTGGGTCGAGGGCCGAGCCTCGACTGTACATGTAATTTTTCACTTTTCATTAAATATTTTGATTTAATTTTATATAAATTTTGAAATACTAATTCAATGCAATTTTTCTTATAGGGTCGCTTCACAGCTGAAGTGCAAGAATTCATACGCAGTCAGCCACCTAATGAGTCGGGCGAGCAAATCAAACCTTTCGGACGAGGATGCTAAAAGAATATGGACGAAGGCTGCTAGCGGTCGAAAATGGGGAAAGGTATACGGGCTTCCTACTAAGAAATTCCTTTACTATGAGTGCGGAATGCAAGGAATATAGACTTCCTCACAAAGCGAGCAACTTCATGGGGAGAGCCTCTCCGTTATGGGGGAGACTGTGACAAAGCTCACATCCGAGCTACAAGTGGCCAAGGAAAGAGAAAAGCTTAGAGATACTCAGTACATTGGCATGCAAGTTCAGTGTTAGGGCATGCAAGAGCAGCTCAAATCTCTCCTAGCTTCTGGAGGTTTTAGATTCCCCGGTCTCGTGAGTCATCGCCAGAGGCTCAACTTCCTTGCGCTCGTGTCACGACCCAAGTTCACCGATCGTGAACATGTCGTGATGGCACCTAGTCCCCACAACCAGGTAAGCCAAATATTGCGGAAAAATGTAATAATTGCGGAAGAACAGAATAAACCAAATTAAATAACTGGAAGAAAACGGTACTGTATGCCACTCGGCATGTACAACTCAATAACACAAGTGTACTAAAATTCCCAAAGACCCGAAAACTCACGGGCAACACAGGCTATAGAAATGTATAGTAAAGGCTCCCAACACCAGAATGTCTAACAACCAGAAGAACGAAAACTAAATACTAAAGGTAGAGCAAGAGGGAGACTCATTGGTCTGCGAACGCAGCAGAACTATTTCGAAGTCCCCGTGTTCCTCCTGCCTCACTAATAATGCGCTTGAGTAGAGGTACCTGGATGATCTGCACATGAAACAAAAAACATGCGCAGGAAGGGCATGAGTACACCACAGCGGTACTTAGTAAGTGCCAAGCCTAACCTCGGTTGGGTAGTGACGAGGAAAGGTCAGGGCCCTACTGAGGCAAGAATATAACAGTAGCAATAATTTAACAGTGCGAAAATCTGACAAAAATAATAAACACAGCAGTGTAATAAGGCAAATCAACAAGGCAATAATAACTACAAGGATAAAGCATAAACACCGAGTAAACATAGCTCAATCTCAAATACCAATAAGGGTCTCCCAGGATACCGTCCTGTAGCCCTCTCCTCAACTGTCCAATGGATCTCCCGGGATACCGTCCCGTAGTCCAACTCTCGTACCAGTCTCAAAGGATCTCCCGGGATACCATCCCGTAGTCCTAAAATAAAAGTGCAGGGGGATCTCCTGGGAATCGAACCCGTAGTCCAAAAGTAAAAGTGCAGGGGGATCTCCCGGGAATCGAACCCGTAGTCCCAAAGTAAACAAATAAGGGGGAGCTACCGGAATCCCACATCCGTAGTCCTAATGTAAATATGCAATCACAGCCAGAAACAAACCAAGGAATAAAGTACGAAAAACAGAGCAACAGATAGAACTAGCCTAGCATACTTCATGTAGCACAGTCAAAACAACTTAAGCAATTAGGCAGTTAAGTTAGCTAAACATATTTTTCCTAATCTAGCACAAATTATAATTTCAAGTAAAGTACAACAATTAAGAAAGGAAAAATAAAGTTCATTAACTTAAGTAAAAACCGGATTTTTGACAATTGGCTCAAATACGCGCTTGTCACCTCACGTACAAGGCACCTTAATTATCAAGTAAAAATCCTAAGGGGAAAGGTCTCCCTCACAAGGTTAGACAAGCCACTTACCTCGAACCGGCTCAATATCACTAGAAACCGCGCCTTTTCCACGAGTATCCGACTCCAAATGGCCAAAATCTATTCAATTCAATTACACATCGTAAATAATATTACAAACAACTGATTCCACTATTAATTTAGAGCTAGGGCACGAAAATAGGTAAAATGACCAAAATGCCCCTCCAGCCAATGCCTCAGAATTGAATAATTTTCACGGTTTCAGAACCCTCGTACTCTCACGAGTCTAACCATATAAAAATCTCCCAAATCGGAGGTCAAATGCCCCCTCAAACCCAATAGTTTGGTCTATGAAGTTTTAATCCAAATTAACTAATTTTTTTCCTAAATTCGAATTCCAATGATGTATTTAGTTATATAATGATGATATATAAAGAAAAGGGATCAAAGAAATGTTACCCATCGATTTTATCTTCAAAACCCACTCAAAATCGCCTTCTCCCGTGCTCTCAATCGATTTTCAAAGATATGAAATTTAACCCTCGAAGTTGATATTTCTGAACAGTCATTTCCGCTTCTGCGGACAAGGGACTGCTTCTGCGGTCCCACTTAAGCGGAAACCAACCACTTCTGCAGTTTTCATTAAAAGGGTTGGGCTCGCACCTGCGATAGTTGGGCCGCTTCTCTGGCTCCGCTTATGCGATGATTTAGTCGCTTCTGCGGCTTCTGAGGAAAAGGCACGAGTAGCTTCTCCGACCAAATAGCCGCTTATGCGGCTTCGCTCCTGCGAAAATGGTGACCGCTTCTGCGGTCTCTGAGGGGAAGTCCAAATTCCCTTTTGCGATGAGGAAGCCACTTCTGCGGTTCCCAAACCGCAGAAGCGAAAATACCAGATGACAGAATCCTTCAGCTATTCATCCAACTTCAAAATCTTCCGTCAACCACCCGGAATCATCCCAAGGTCCTCGGGATCTCAACCATAAGCACCAATACCACCTAGTACCTTATTCAAACTTGTACCAATCCTTAAAACACCTGAAACAACACCGGGAACTCGATTAAATCAAAGATTCAAGCCTAAGAATTTCAAATTCTATCAAAATACGCTTTCGGTCAAAAACTTGAACCTCGTCCGAATGACCTGAAATTTTGCACACACATCCTAAATGACAAGACGGAGCTTCTGCAACTTCCAAAATTCAAATCTGACCCTCAGATCAAAATCTCACTATCGGACCGGAAACTTCAAAAATTCAAACTTCGGCATTTCAAGCCTAAATGAGCTAGGAACCTTCAAAATGCATTCTGAACACGCTCCCAACCCCGAAATCACCTAACGGAGCTAACGGAACCATCGGATTTCCATTCCGCGATTGTCTTCACACTGTTCCAAATAAGGACCATTTTTCAACTCTTAAGTTCTCATTTAGGGACTAAGTGTCCCAAAACACTCCGAATCCTAGCATTGAACGTCCCGGTGAACCAAAATAGCATAAATGAACTTAGGGGAAGCAGTTAATGGGGGATCGGGGCATAAATTCCAAAAACGACCGGCCTGGTTGTTACATCCTCCTGCACTTAAACATTCATTCGTCCTCGAACGAGCATAGAGAACATACCTGAGGTAGCAAAAAGATGAGGGTACTGGCTGCGCATATCATGCTCGGTCTCCCAAGTCGCCTCCTCGGCCGGCTGACCCCGCCACTGAACCTTCACTGAAGCTATGTCTTTGACCTCAACTTTCTGATCTGCCTGTCCAAAATATCCACTGGCTCCTCAACATAGGATAGATCCTTGTCCAACTGGACTGAACTAAAATCCAACACGTGCGACAGATCACCGTGATATCTACGGAGCATCGAAACAGGAAATACCGGATGAACTCCGGCTAGGCTGGGAGGTAAGGCAAGCTCATAAGCAACCTCCCCAACTCGCCTCAAGATGTCAAAAGGGCAAATAAACCTCGGACTCAGCTTCCCTTTCTTTCCAAACCTCATGATGCCCTTTATAAGTGAGACCCGAAGCAGAACCCGCTCACCAACCATATATGCAACATCTCGAACCTTCTTGTCCGCATAACTCTTCTGTCTGGACTAGGCTGCAGGGAGTCTATCCTGAATCACCTTAACCTTCTCCATTGCATCCTGAACCATCTCTGTTCCTAATAGCCTGGCCTCACCCAGCTCAAACCAACCCACTGGAGATCTACACCTCCTACCATATAAGGCCTCATACGACGCCATCCGAATGCTGGACTGATAACTGTTATTATAAGCAAACTCCGCCAGTGGCAGGAAATGATCCCATGACCCTCCAAACTCAATCACGCACGCACGGAGCATATTCTCCAGAATCTGAATAGTGTGCTCGGACTGCCCGTCCGTCTGGGGGTAAAATGTCGTGCTCAACTCCACCTGAGTGCCTAAATCCTGCTGCACGGCTCTCCAGAACCGCGATGTAAACTGAGTACCTCTGTCTGAGATGATAGAAACTGGAATACCATGCAAACGGATGATCTCCCTGATATAAATCTCCGCCAACCGCTCTGATGAATAAGTGGTACACACAGGTATGAAATGAGTAGACTTGGTCAGCCGATCCACAATAACCCAAATAGAATCAAACTTATTCACGGTCTGTGGGAGTCTAGATACGAAGTCCATGGTGATATGCTCCCACTTCCACTCCAGGATCTCTATCTACTGAAGCAACCTACCCGGACGCTAGTGCTCATACTTCACCTGCTGGCAGTTGAGGCATCTAGACACATAGTCAACTATATCTTTTTTCATCCGCCTCCACCAGTAGTGCTGCCTCAAGTCCTGATACATTTTCACGGCACCCGGATGGATGGAATACCGCGAGCTATGGGCCTCTACTAGAATCAACTCTCGAAGATCATCGACATTGGGCACACAAATCCGGCTCTGCATCCTCAATACCCCATCATCCCCGATGGTCACATCTCTGGCATCACCATGCCGAACTTTATCCTGAAGAACAAGCAAATGAGGGTCATCATACTGCCACTCCTTGATACGACCAAATAGGGAAGACCGAGAAACCACACAGGCTAGAACCCAACTGGGTTCCAAAAGTCCAATCTCACAAACTGGCTAGCTAAGGCCTAAACATCCATCGCCATAGGTCTCTTTGAGGCTGGTAGATATGCCAAACTTCCCAAACTCTCCGCACAACGACTCAAGGCATCGGCTACCACATTGGCCTTGCCCGGGTGATAAAGAATAGTAATATCATAATCCTTTAACAACTATAACCACCTCCTCTGATGCATATTCAGGTCCTTCTGCTTAAGCAAGTGCTACAAACTCTGATGGTCAGTATAGATCTCGCAAGGCACCCCGAACAAATAATGACGCCAGATCTTCAAGGCATGAACAATAGCAGCTAACTTAAGATTGTGGACAGGGTAGTTCTTTTCATGCACCTTCAACTGTCTAGACGCGTCGGCAATCACCCTACCGTCCTGCATCAACACCGCTCCAAGCCCAACCCGTGACGCATCACAATAAACCGTATAAGACCCAGAACCGGTAGGCAGTATCAAAATTGGGGCTGAAAAGCTGTCTTGAGCTTTTGGAAGCTCGCCTCACACTCCTCTGTCCACAGAAATGGGGCACCCTTTTGAGTCAATCTAGTCATAGGGGCCGCAATCGATGAAAACCCCTTCACAAAGCGATGGTAATAACCCACCAAGCCAAGGAAACTGCGAATCTCTGTAGCTGAGGAGGGCCTGGGCCAACTCTGTACGGCTTCCACCTTCCTCGGATCCACTCGAATGCCCTCATTCGATACCACGTGGCCTAGGAACGCCATAGAACTCAACCAAAACTCATATTTTGAGAACTTTGCATATAGTTTCTTCTCTCTCAGAGTCTGAAGCACTGTCCTCAGGTGCTGCTCATGATCTTCCCGACTCCGGGAATATACCAGAATATCATCAATAAAAACGATAACGAATGAGTCAAGATATGGCCTGAATACACTGTGCATCAAATGCATAAAAGCTATCGGGGCATTAGTCAGCTCAAAAGACATAACAAGGAACTCGTAATGACCATACTGAGTCCTGAAGGCAGTCTTCGGGATATCTGGCTCCCGAATCTTCAACTGATGATAACTTGAGCGCAAATCAATCTTAGAAAACACCTGTGCGCCCTGAAACTGGTCAAACAGATCATCGATACGAGGTAAAGGATAATGGTTCTTCACTGTAACTTTGTTCAACTGGCGATAATCAATGCACATACGCATAGAACCATTTTTTCTTCTTCACAAACAAGACAGGAGCACCCCATGGCGAAACACTGGGCCGAAAAAACCCTTACCCAGCAATTCCTGCAATTGATCCTTCAACTCCTTCAACTCAGGAGGAGCTATGCGATACGGAGGAATAGAAATAGGCTGAGTGCCCGGCAACAGATCAATGCCAAAATTGATATCTCTATCGGGCAGCATTCCCGGAAGATCAGCTGAAAACACATCGGGGAAATCCCGTACCACTGGAACTGAATCAACATAAGGGGTGTCAACACTGATGTCTCTCACATAAGCTAAATACGTGGCACACCCCTTCTAAACCATACGTTGAGCTTTAAGGAAAGAGATAACTCTACTGGGAGTATGATCTAAAGTACCACTCTACTCAATACGTGGAACACCTGGAATAGCTAGCGCCACGGTCTTGGCATGACAATCAAGAATAGCATGATTGGGCGACAACCAGTCCATGCCTAGAATAATATCAAAATTGACCATACCGAGTAATAATAGATCCGCCCTGGTCTCAAAACTACGAATAGTAACCAAACACGACCGGTAAATGCGGTCCACAACAAGAGAATCTCCCATAGGAGTAGAAACATAAACGGGGGCACTCAGAGAATCCCGAGGCACAGCCAAATGCGAAGCAAAATAAGAAGACACATACGAATAAGTAGAGCCTGGATCGAATAGAACTGATGCCTCTCTGTGACAAACCAGAATAATACCTGTGATGACGAAATTAGAGGCAACCACCTCAGTGCGAGCAGGAATACAATAATATCTGGCCCGAACCCTCTCTCGAGGGCGGCCTCTATCCCCTCAGCCTCCGCCCCTTGCTGGCTGGGTAGGTGGGGCAGCAGCTGGAGATGTAATCATAGCCTAAGAACTATGAGGACCCCGCTACGGCTGAACAGTCTATGAAGATGCACCCCTACCAAGTCTGGGGTAGTCCCTAACCATATGACGTGTATCGCCACACTCGAAGCAAGCTCTGGGAGGACGTGGTGGCTGCAACTGGCTGGGGGCCTGCTGGACCGACCCCTGGAAGTACCCCGCGCAGGAGGCGCGCTAGAAACTGGAGGCGCATAATAAGGCTCCTGATGTACAGGCGGAGCTGGAGTACTGCCAGCTGCTGGCAAAGCTAAATGTATAGGGAGACCAGAATAACCCCTACCATAACAACCTACTGATAGGGTATGGGCACCAGAGTAGTGACCCGACTCTCGAGACCTCTTGGCCTCCCTCTCCCCTCGCTCCCTGGAAAACATACCCTCTATCCTCCTAACAATGCTCACTACCTGCTGGTAAGGAATTTCCATCTCCAACTCTCGAGCCATGTTGGACCGGATGGGCGGAATAAGACCCTCGATAAACCTCTGAACTCTCTCCCGAGATGTGTCAACCAAAGTCGGTGCATGTCTAGCCAACCTGGTATAACGGATGGCATACTCTGAGACTGTCATAGCACCCTGGCGCAAGTGCTCAAACTCCACGCGCCATGAATTCCTGAGGCTCTGGGGAACAAGTCAGTGAGGCAGACTCAACTGGACTGTCCAACTCATAGGTACGCCACCAATCATAGGCAGCTCCCCGAAGCTGAAAGGCGGTGGAAGAAACCCCGCTAGACTCCACTATGCCCATAGTGCGAAGGATGCGATGACACTCCTCCAAAAATCCCAGGGCGTCATCTGATGCTAGGCTACTGAACACTGGGGGATCATATTTCTTAAACCTCTCTAGTCTACACTGCTCGTCCTCAGAGACAGCTGACCTATCCCCGAGTTGTGCTGGTGCTGCAGGTGGTACAGGAATAACCTCTGGAACCTGCTCCATCTGCACTCTCTGCTCAGGAGTGTGGGCTGCAGGAGTCTGGGATGTGGCTGCAGCGAGAGGAAGCAACCCCGCCTGAGCCAAGTTAGTGTACATGCTTATGAACTGAGTCAGAGTCTCCTGGAGTGCTGGAGTAGTAGTAGCAGTAGTAGGTGTCCCAGGTGCCTGAGCTCCGGCCAAATCTGCTGGTGGTGCCTCGGCGGTAGCTCGCGCAGGTGCTGTGGCTGCACCAGGTGCGCGTCCTCGACCTTTACCCCGGCCTCGGCCTTTGACGGCGGCAGTAGGGGGCGCGGGTGCTTGGTCCTCTCGTGTAGCATGTGTCCTCACCATCTGTAAGAGAATAGAAGACAGAAGTTTAAAATTGATGTCAAAATATCGCACGAAAAGGAATTCAAAAGAAATGAAGATTTTTCCTAAGCAGCTACATAGCCTCCCGTAGATAAGTACAGACGTCTCTGTACCGATCAGCAAAACTCTAATAAATCGGCCTGTGTTCCGTGACTCCTATGAACCTAGAGCTCTGATACCAACTTGTCACGACCCTAGTTCACCGATCGTGAACATGTCGTGATGGCACCTAGTCCCCACGATCAGGTAAGCCAAATATTGTGAAAAAATGTAATAATTGCGGAAGAACAGAATAAACCAAATTAAATAACTGGAAGAAAACGGTACTGTATGCCACTCGACATGTACAACTCAATAGCACAAGTGTACTAAAATTCCCAAAGACCCGAAAACTCACGGGCAACACAGGCTATAGAAATGTATAGTAAAGGCTCCCAACACCAGGATGTCTAACAACCAGAAGAACAAAAACTAGATACTAAAGGTAGAGTAAGAAGGAGACTCGTTGGTCTGCGGACGCAGCACAACTAACTCGAAGTCCCTGTGGTCCTCCTGCCTCACTGATAATGTGCCTGAGTAGAGGTACCTGGATGATCTGCACATGAAAAAAAACATGCGCAGGAACGGCATGAGTACACCACAGTGGTACTCAATAAGTGTCAAGCCTAACCTCGATTGAGTAGTGACGAGGAAAAGTCAGGGCCCTACTGAGGCAAGAATATAACAGTAGCAATAATTTAACAGTGTGGAAATCTAACAAAAATAATAAACACAGTAGTGTAATAAAGCAAATCAACGAGGCAATAACAACTACAAGGATAAAGCAAAAACACAAAGTAAACACAGCTCAATCTCAAATACCAATTAGGGTCTCCCAGGATACCGTCCCGTAGCCCTCTCCTCAACTGTCCAATGGATCTCCCAGGATACCGTCCCGTAGTCCAAATCTCTTACCAGTATCAAAGGATCTCCCGGGATACCGTCCCGTAGCTCCAAAATAAAAGTGCAGGGGGATCTCCCGGGAATCGAACCTGTAGTCCCAAAGTAAAAGTGCAGGGGGATCTCCCGGGAATCGAACCCGTAGTCCCAAAGTAAACAAACAAGGGGGAACTACTAGAATCCCACATCTGTAGTCCCAATGTAAATGCGCAATCACATCCAGAAACAAACCAAGGAATAAAGTACGAAAAACAGAGCAACAGATAGAACTAGCCTAGCATACTTCACGTAGCACAGTCAAAACAACTTAAGCAATTAGGCAGTTAAACATGCTTTTCCTAATCTAGGACAAATTATAATTTCAAGTAAAGTACAATAATTAAGAAAGGAAAACTAAAGTTCATTAACTGAAGTAAAAACCAGATTTTTCACAATTGGCTCAAGTACGCGCTCGTCACCTCACGTACAAGGCACCTCAATTATCAAGTAAAAATCCTATGGGGAAAGGTCCCCCACACAAGGTTAGACAAGCCACTTACCTCGAATCAGCTCAATATCACTAGAAACCGCACCTTTGCCATGAGTATCCGGCTCCAAATGGCCTAAATCTATTCAATTCAATTACACATCGTAAATAATATTGCAAACAACTGATTCCACTATTAAATTTAGAGCTAGGGCACAAAAATAGGTAAAATGACCAAACTGCCCCTCCAGCCAATGCCTCAGAATTGAATAATTTTCATGGTTTTAGAACCCTCGTACTCTCACGAGTCTAACCATATAAAAATCTCCCAAATCGGAGGTCATATGCCCCCTAAAATCCAATAGTTTGGTCTATGAAGTTTTAACCCAAATTAACCAATTTTTTATCATAAATTCGAATTCCAATGATGTATTTAATTATATAATGATGATATATAAAGAAAAGGGATCAAAGAAACGTTACCCAACTATTTTCTCTTCAAAACCCACTCAAAATCGCCTTCTCCCGTGCTCTCAATCGATTTTCAAACTTATGAAATTAAACCCTCGAAGTTGATATTTCTAAACAGTCATTTTCGCTTCTGCAGATAAGGGACCGCTTCTGCGGTCCCTCTTAAGCAGAAACCAACCGCTTCTGCAGTTTTCATTAAAAGGGTTGGGCTCGCACCTGCAATAACTGGGCCGCTTCTGTGGCTCCGCTTATGCGATGATTTACCCGCTTCTGCGGCTTCTGAGGAAAAGGCACGAGTCGCTTCTACGGCACCACTCCTGCAAAAATGGTGACCGCTTCTGCGGTCTCTGAGGGGAAGGCCAAATTCACTTTTTCGATGAGGAAGCTGCTTCTGCGGCTCCGCTTCTGCGGTTCCCAAATCGCAAAAGTGAAAACACCAGATGACAGAATCCTTCAGCTATTCATCCAACTTCAAAATCTTCCATCAACCACCAGGAATCATCCCGAGGTCCCCGAGACCTCAACCAAAAGCACCAATACCACCTAGTACCTTATTCAAACTTGTACCAATCCTTATGTAACGACTCGACCGGTTGTTTTGAGTACCAGTGCTCCATTCAGTAGTCGGAGGCCATGAACAGCTTCATTTCAGGTATTATGACTTGTACACATGGTTAGAATTTGATTTCAGGAAGTCCAGAGTTGATTTGGGAAGAGAATTCTCATTTCGGAAGCTTAAAGTTGAAAGAATAAACTAGGATTGGAATTTTTAGTAAACGATCTCGGAATCGAGATCTGGAAGTCCCAGCAGGTTTGTATGATAATTTCGGACTTGGGCGTATGCCCGGATCGGGTTTTGGATAACTCGGGAGCATTTTGGCGCCTATTGTGGAAGTTAACATTTTAGAAAAAATTTTATAAGTTTGGTTTGAAGTGCATATCGGTGTTATCAACGTCCGTTTGGAATTCTGAGACTGTGAATAGCTCCGTATAGTAATTCTGGAGTTGGGGGCGCGATCGGAAGTGAATTCGGAGGCCCGTAAACCATTTTGAAGCCAATTGGCTAAAGATAGAAAGTTGGAGGTTTGGAAAGTTTGACCGGGGAGTTGACTTTTTGATATCGGGATCGGAATCAAATTTCGGAAGTTGGAGTAGGTCAGTAATGTCAAATATGACTTGTGTGCAAAATTTAAAGTCAATCGGACATGATTTGATAGGTTTCGGCATCGGAAATAGAAGTTGGAAACTTCAAAGTTCATAAACTTGAATATGGGGTGTAATTCGTGAATTTACCATTGCTTGATATGATTTGAAGCCTCGAGCAAGTCCGAAATGTGTTTTGGGATTGATTGGTATGATTGGTTGGGGTCCCGGAGGCCTCGGGTGGATTTCGGGTGGCTAACGGATCAATCCGGAGTTTAAAGAAATGTTGAAGCTGCTGCTTCTGGTATTTCCGCTTCTGCGGAAGTGGGGACCGCAGAAGC
>MU784872.1:16695-29719 GCA_026770625.1 Nicotiana glauca | reverse complement strand
TTTTGCAAACGTGGCCCCTTCTCAATTTCACATGAATTTTGAGGCCGGGAAGGATTATTTTACAAACTTGTCAGTTCTTTTACGAAAATAGCCTTTCGACAACTGGAAGATACTCTAAGGCTATCACGGTAAGAACGGTTTAATACACTACCGAAGCTGGCTCGGCTTATTTTGACAAAAATACAAATGGCATTCACTTGCCCTCTTTTTTCTTGTTTTTCAAATTAAAAATAAAAGACCTGATTTTGCAAACACGGCCTTTCAGCGCCTCGAGGACGAAGATTTTAAGGCTGTGTTAGCTAACCGGCCAAAATCCTAAAAATGACCAAAGGTGGCTGTTAATACAAAGTCAGCCTTCCAGCGTCCCTTTCAGGAACATTCGGCTATTTCTGGCAAAACAACATCACCGACTTATTTATGACTCTTTTTCTTGCTTTTCAAGATAGAAAACTCGATATTTGCAAACACGGCCTTTCAGCGCATCGGGGACGAAGATTCTAAGGCTGTATGGGTCGATCGACCCAAAAAATGACCCAAAGGTGGCCGTTTATGCAAAGTCAGCCTTCCGACGTCCCTTTTGGGAACATTCAGCTATATTTGATAAGAACGACATCACCCGACTTATTTATAACAAAAATGAAAATTTGACATTTTTTGGCTATTTTTGCAAAAGGGGAGGTTGGACCCGATGAGGGTTGCCTACGTATCTCACATCTGGTGAGAATCAAACCAACGTAGTTCTGCCAAATAGAACAAAGTATTTTTGAAAACAAAACACACATTTTTTTTCAAAACATTGACAAATAAAACGAATTATTTTTTTTTCATTTTAAAACACAAACTATATTTGAAAACCAGATCACACATTTTTTTTTCATTGGCAAATGAAGCAGAGTATTATTATTATTATTATTATTATTTTCTGAAAACGTTTTTTTTTTCAGTGGAAAATAAAATAAACTATTTTGAAAAATAAAACTCTTTTTTTTTATTGACACATAAAATAAATTATAAAAATATTTTTTTTTCTTTTTCACTGGCAAATAAAATAGACTATTTCAAAAATAAAAACTTCACTTTTTTTTTTCTCTTTTCATCGGCAAATATATATATATTTTTTCCACTTTCTCAAAAATCCGGCAGAGTTTCGACACTACTTGGACATTGTTTTTTTTCTTCTAAAAATGAGTAGTTATCTCTCTACACGGTTATTTTTTCTTTTTCACAATTTTTTTAAAATTTCCGATTTCACAAGCCGGTCAGCATGCAAGGCCGAAGCAGATGAACGCACAGGTAGCAAGTAAGATGCATCAGGATGGTCTTTTTCGTTTCAGGTAAACCTGTCCTAGACAGACCCAACCCCTGTGTTGAGCCTCCAAAGTCAAATGCATATGATGCAAACAATCGTTCTTACTAGGGATCCGACATGAGGCTTTGTTATTCTAGGTTTAAAACCTGGGTTTATTGTTCTAGACCTGGCTTACCAGAGCGGACAACTCGAGCCGAGGAGGGTCAGTGTACCGGTAGCATTGCTTTCCGGCTTAACTGGTGGTGCTCCCCGCCTAAAACACGTGTGACTAATATCCTTCACCGAGTGCCAGGCACCTCGGCTATCTCAAAGAGAGCGGGCTATGTCAAGCAAATGCCCAATTTTATTTTCAAGAAGACTCAGAGGGGGAATGGGTTTCGGCACAGTTTATATACAATTCACAAAATATCAAAGCGGTAAAAGCAACACTTAGCACATTAGGCCCAAACATATAACAAAATCAGATAATATACAAGCCAAATACAACACATATACCAAGCTCGAATTCTAAACCCTGAACAAAAAGTTCTGGGTTTTGTTCCCCAGCAGAGTCGCCAGAGCTTTCACCCCTCCTTTATGCGCTACCGTACCCGCAAGGGAATGTGGTAGAGGCAGTTTTTCCAATTAAAGGACAATCGAAATGGGATTCATTTATTAAGAGATTCAGAGTCGCCACTTGGAAGATTTATGGTGTTCCAAGTCACCGGCTGAATCCCGAATCGAGGAAAGGTTTGACTCTATTTAACAGTCAGCGAACCAGAAATCCGGATAAGGAATTCTGTTAACCCGGGAGAAGGTGTTAGGCATTCCCGAGTTTCGTGGTTCTAGCACGGTCGCTCAACTGTCGTATTTGGCTTATTTATCTGATTTTAACAATTATGAACTTATGTGCAAATTTTAACTTTTAACCGCTTTTATTATTATTATTATTATTATTATTATTTTTAATGAGAATTGCAACGTCGTGAAAACGTATCTCAAACCATGTCACATCAATGTACCCGTGGTTATCGACACATTTTGACTCCGTTGATATTTGGATTTGGGTCACATAAATGTGCACCCAAGTTTAAGAAAGTAAATTATTAAAGGCGCGCCTAAAGAGACTAACGCGTTATTATTTCGGGAAGGCCGTGAAATTCACTAAACGGCTCGCCCTGAAGCCTTAGTATTGAAATATACACATGTGAGGTCCCCGCAATTTACGTTATATTTGGCGAGGCTCGTCTCATTTATTTTAAAAAGACGATCCTAAAGTGACTACATTTTTTCTATTTTTCCGTCTCTAGTAATAAAGAAAAGGTCCTAATTAATTACATGCTTACGAGTTGTTATAGTCGGGTTTCGAACACAATTCGTTAAATCAGAAAATAGATGCAATATGGGCAGTCCGTTTGCCAACGTGGGCCCAGGTCCAAACATATGTAGTATTCAACATGATGTGGGCCATCTTATTTCGAATTGGGCCTAGTTAATTATTTCTACACATATTCACAGTTTTGCACATGCAGGAATATAAGATGATGGTATCTAACTAAGCAAATTATATGCAAGTTTTAGAAAAAGTAATTAGTTGGAATGAAGTAACTTAAGGGTCTAGTTTTAATCCTAAATTCAAACCATTAAATGCTGAAATTAGATTGTCATGGTATTTAAAATGGTCTGCTGGACCTGATTCTATTTGACATGCCTTTGAACATATACTACCTAATGACTAAGCTAAAATAATAGAATATTATTGACTACATCACTATACAAATTGTCCAATTATACAAAGTGGCCGAAATTTTCATAACAATAGTATATAGAATGACCTAAGTACAACCAGTAAAAAAAAAGAAACTAAATCAAATTTATAACTTCAACTTTTCATATATATTCA
Source organism: Nicotiana glauca (assembly GCA_026770625.1). NCBI lineage: Eukaryota > Viridiplantae > Streptophyta > Magnoliopsida > Solanales > Solanaceae > Nicotiana > Nicotiana glauca. The sequence goes on along the minus strand of MU784872.1, from coordinate 26,528 downwards.
TGCTTCATGTTTCAGCTTACAACATTTGCAAAGTTATAGCCATGTACCTGGTATAGGAAGCAAAGAAGAGGAAGATCAGCAAAGTAGCAGTAGCATACAACAACAGCAACAACCAACAACAGATAGAGAACCCAACAGAATAAATCCCAGGAAAACCAGTAGCAATTTCAAAGATACCAAACAGCAACACCAATACCAGAAACCCAAAACAGCTTATTTTCAACCAAATACCAATCGGAATTACCAGCAACCACAAGAGGAACTCGAAAATATAACTTCACAGTTAAAGCTAGAGCTCTCTTTCAGTTTTCAATTAAACAGTATTCGTTGAACTAATTGACTCCTTAAAATAATATACTCCAAACTGATTGTTTCTTTATCAAAGACTTATGATATCCTCAAATGTGACCTCTCAAAGATGATTTCAAAAGCTTCCTTTTTTTCGGACTAAAAAAGAGACCCTTCTATTTTTTTAGCACTGATTTTCGACCCAAAAAAGAAGACCCTCTAAGAAACTGATTTTTTCGGATTCCCAGAAGACCCCTATTCTGTCCAAACTCCCTTCTATTTATACTGTCCAAGACTGCCTCTATTCATAGCAATAAACAGGCCTTGCCAGCTCTTAAGAGCACTCACACTTATTAGAAAAATATTCTTGCCCATAATATTCTCTTACCAACCCATTATTATGTGTCTTGTGCCATTTTTAATTCATTTGTCCCCCACTGCCATTTGTCTCATTCCATTAATTAATTCAAAGTTATGGGTAGATATATTTAATTACTTCTTTTAACACCTCCCCATACCACCATGTCTTATTTCCCACTATATATTAAACAATGACTTATTTTAATATTATTGGTGCTTAGTGGATAGAGCACTCAAATTAAATAATTCAGTAAGTTGTCAATTCCCGTATTACCCCTGAAATTACTGAAATTACTATTCTACCCCATCCCTTCAATCTGTAACAAAACTATCAGCTATAACCAAATTCTAATTAAACACCAAATCACTACAGCTATAACCAAATAAGGCCTAACAATTGACTAATTAAACATATAAAACTAATTTCCAATCAACAACATTAGAAATCACTTCAACAAAGTCAGATTCGCGTTAAAGACAAACTTAACAGAACAACAAGCAGATTCAACTCACTAAAAATCAATCATCAATTGAACTCCAAATTAAATCCAACATCAATACAACCAAGATGAATGATTCAATGATTTAACAAGAGACAACAAAAATGAAGCTAAGGCACGGTAGGATAATGAATACAAAAATGAAACACAAGCTATAAACTCTAAATATTTTACACAACTATTAAAACAGAATCATACTAACAAAACAAAGAAGATGAAGGACGAACCTGAAGGAGCTTTCCGATTTAACCAAAATGAATCAATAATTACAACTGCACATTGACGCGACTTTAAACGAAATCAACACATCGAACCAGAATATTCGGACGAAGACTTCAACTTCGACGTAAACAAAATATGTCCGGCCAATGATCGTCTTAAACAAACTATGAGTAGCGAACAACTGAAGACGACGAAGATGAACAAAACAAATAACAATGACTGACGATGTTGACGACGAGCAGCTGGTCATTTTGGAGCTGGTTCATGGCTGGAAATGGTTGTTTCGTGAAGGTTGACGTTATATTATCGATGAAGAAGAAGAAGGACGATGAAGGATGGAAATGGTTGTTTCGTCGAGCTGGAGACGAGCAGGAGCAGAAACGGGAGGCTGGCTGGGTGGCGAGGTTGCTCGACGTCACTGGTGTTCAGGCTGGAGGGTTTTGAGGTGGTCGTGGTTGGTGGTCGCTGGTCTTTTTCCGGCGAGAATGGTGGAGGGAATGCTGCTGGACGACGGATCTAAGGACGGCTGTTGCTGGTGGTTTGAGAGGGTGTTCTTGGGTGAGGGATGGTGTGAAGGGAGGTGGTTGTTTGGACGAAGCTGCTGGTGGCTGCGGGGAGGAACTGGAGGCGGGGCCGGACATTTAGGTTGTTTAGGTTTTGTTAGATTAGGGTTTTTGTTAGGTAGTGGAAAATGAAATAAAAATGAGGGTGGGGTTATTTGGGTTATGGGGAAGACCGGGTCGGGTTGATCCGGTGGGTTTCAGGTTGGACTTGTGAGACACTTGGGCCAGCTCGCTTGGGCCTGACGGGTTTAATTGAAATTGGCCCAATCCGAATTTCTCCTTGATATTTTTGTTCTTTTCTATTTATTCAATTTCCTAATTAAAAAAAAATGCTAAGATTAAATTAATAAAACCAAAGTTATCTTAAAATACTAATTAACTCCTAATAATAATTATCACACATAATTAAATACCAATTAAAAATAAAATCACACAATTGGACATTAAATGCTAAAAATGTGAAAATAAATATTTTTTGTGATTTTTTCATTTTTGTGAAACAAACTTAGTTACTCCTAATTGTAAAATTAAATCCTAAACATATTTTTTGTATTTTTCTATTAATTTAGACAAATAAACACGCACGCACAAACGCAAATAATAAAAGAAAAATAACACAAAATCCACAACAATTGCAAACGACACAAAACATTTTTTTTTGAATTTTTGGAAGTATTTTCTCATATAGGACAAAAATCACGTGCTTAAAACGGTTGGTTAGGAAGTTGGAAGAGTTTTGAGTAAGAATATGTCTATTTGCTTCTTTAAGATTTTCTAAAAAGGCCAAGTTTGACTTCGGTCAACTTTCTTGGGAAACGGACCCGAATTCGTGATTTGACGGTCCCGGAGGGTCCGTGGGAAAATATGGGACCTGGGCGTATGTCCGAAATAGAATTCCAAGGTCCCTAGCCCGAGTAATGAATTTTTTATATGAAATTGTTAAACTTAAGTTTTAAAGATTTAAAGAAACTAAGTATTCGTTGATTTCCTAGGTATCAGACTCGAATTTTGGTTCTGAAACTTGGTACAGGTCCGAAATATTAGTTAAGACTTACTCGTAAAATTTGGTGTCAATCCGAGTAGATTAAGGGGCTTTTGACCCGTTAGAAGGAAATTAAGAACTTGGAGTTCAATAGATTGATTCATTTGGTTTTAGGATGTGATTCCAAGATTTAACGTTATTTTGAGTGATCCGAGGGGTCGAGTAGGTCCGCCTCGTGATTTCAGACTTGTGGGTATGTTCAAACGGGGCACGGGAGCCCCGAGCGTCAAATGATCGAGGCTCGAGTAAAGTTAAAAGTTGAAGAAAACACTGAAGGTTGCTGCTTCTGTCATAACAGCATCTGCGATTGTTGGACCGCAGATGCGGTCAAAATCTCGCAGAAGCGGAAAGGGGCCAGGCCCAAGGAAACCGCAGAAGAGGCCCAGGGACCGCAGAAGCGGTTCCGCTTAAGCGACCCCCAGACAGCAGAAGCGGTCCAGCTCCCTGTTTCCCAAAGCTGCAGAAGCGGCCAACAACCGCAGAAGCGGTATTCGTAGAAGCGGAAAATGCATCGCAGAAGCGGAAATAGCTGGGGGCAGAGACTTCATTTAATACAAACTTCAACACCATTTTATCACTTTTTACTCCACACTTAGGCGATTTGGGTGCTTCCAAAGAGAGGGTTTCAACATAACATTGCAAGGTAAGTAATCCCCACTCATCCGTAGTTCAAGTACATGTACATTATGTAGATAATATACTAAAAACTAAGTAAAAATCAAGGGTTAGAGCTAGACCTAGGATTTTAATAAAACTAATATTTAATCATGTAATTTGCCATGTAATGAACTATAAATCATATATTTGTGGTCCTTAGGTGATGGAGAACAACTTCCTTTGAAAAATCTCGAAATCCGGGCACGTGGGCCAGGGGTCGGAATTTAGGGAACTTGTGAAAAAGGGTTGGGAAATGGCTTAAATAGCTAGAATTTGATCTTGTAAACTTATATTGATTAGTTCTCACTTCCTTTAACTAGTTTGTGATCGTTCGGCTCCTACTTGAGGGAGTGGGCTTGTTTTTGAGATTTGGAAGTGCGATTTGGGGTAAGGTGAGTCTCCTTTCTAACCTTGTAAGAGGGAATTGTCCCCATAGGAATTATAAATGAGAAATTTCTGCTAAATGCGGGGGCTACGTACATACTAGGTGAGGAGAGTCCGTGCGTAGCTACTATAATGTTATTTGCTTGGGTAGTTTAGGACCCACATCATGCCTAATTTGGAGATATCTTTTATTTAAATTGTCAATATGATAATTTGTGATTTGCTAGAGACTTGAGAAAAAGAAAAGTGAACATATGAACTTGCTGAACCTATGTAGAAGTTTCCTAGTATATAAATAAGCCTTTGTGTGCATTCTTGATATTTTATGGATAATTGTGGATCGGGCCGATCACCTCGGTGAGAATAGATGCATCTATGGTTAGGGCTGTTCGACTCTTGGTAGTGCATAGTTTATTTTCTGTTGGAGCGGGCCGTCGACCTCGGCATGATTGCGCATGATATATATGCTTAAGTTTAGACATGACATGATTACTTGTTAAGTATGTAAAAGGAAAATGGTAATTTAATTATGGTCAAGAACATGAATATGACTTTTCATTTAAACTTGCTCTTATTGGAAATCCTCCATGTTGTATATCTCACATTATTATTATTATATTATTTTGACCTTAGTAAGTATCAAGTCAGTCTCTACTTCTTCGAGATTAGGCGGGATACTTACTGGGTACATGTTGTTCATGTACTCATGCTATGCTTCTGTACTTAAATGTACATGATTTGAGGCAGGTGGATCTGGACATCATTCTGGTGCACGTCAGTGAGCACATTTGAGACTTCTACGGTGAGCTGCTTCCCTTTCATGCCGATCCGCAGCCGAAGAAGTCTTTCTTTTTTTCTGTCTATCCTGATTCAGATAATAGGATAGTGTATTATTCTTTTGTGTATATTCTACTAGTTGCCCGTAGCTTGTGACACCAGGTTCTGGCACACACATTAGTAGACATTATTTTGGGGTTGTAAAATCATTTTGATACATTATAGATCGCTACTGGATTTATCTTTAATTTGAGAATCTATTATACTTATTTTTGGTAAAAGTAAAATGAGTACTTAATCATACTTCCGCGTTGGCTGGCCTGACAATGGTGTCGGGCGCCATCATGACCTATTAGGGAAAATGGGTCGTGACAGATGGTGAGTAGAGAAAATAAAAATGAGAGAGTCTTATTAGTGAAAACACGAAAAGGGCACTATAAGACGATGGCGAGAAGAGAAATGAGAGATATAAGCTAGTGAACCCGCAAAGGGCACTGTTGATTGAAAAGAGGATTCACACAACCATAACATTAACACAATCATAAGCAAGGTTTCCCGCTTTCAAGTCAAAAATTGTGATGAGTTTCTAAGAATCAGACGGTTTATACAGATCAGGGATCCAGTCCAAAAGGCATGTCATATTCATTGAAGTCTGCATGTACTCCTAGATAAGTCCGTATTTCTGTTCCCCGAAAGGGATACCTCTTATTTTAAACTCATTCTCTATTCTATTTGTTTTTTTTGAATCCCTTCGGTCTAATTCTGTTCTGAAACTAAGACAAAGAAAGGATGCCAAGACCAATTTAAAGGGTTCTCATTTGAAGCGAGCTGATATCTTCAAAAGGCGCCCAGCCTCGACAAGGGCATCAAGTCAACCCCAACTGGCCATGATTGGCCGATGTTTTGAAATGGAAAAAATTGAAAGAAGTCAAAAGCGAAATGCACACAAAGGAAACATAAAGTTGAAAAAGGTTAAGTACCGTTATAGTAAAGTTTGGGAAAGCCAAAGGTTCTCTGGGATTAGAAATGAAATTGGTATTCAAGAAATAACCAGTTGCAGTTGAAATCATTAAAAAAGATGAGTCGAGATCAAGAGACTGAAATAATCAAGGCCACAAACCAACCACCATTTTAAAAATAACGAATCTTTCTTTGTTCAGAACTGAAACAAAATAATTTTAGAAAATAGTTCGTGAAAATACGAACACCACCTAGTGAAGTTCTCAAATCCTTGATTTTTGTTTTTCAATATACATGTAATTATTTTATTTTTAGTTTCATTATAGGGAACCAATACCCTATCCTCAACCCAGGGTACTACATCCCCTATCTACATTACTTTTTACCTACATAGGGTACGACATTCCCTAGTAGAATCTTAGAGAGCCAACAACCTCACCTTATTACCAACACAGGATACTACATCCCCTGGTTGCATTTCTTGTTGCAAACATAGGGTACGACAATCCCTCGTAGCATCCTAGAGTGCCACGAGCCTCATCTTATTGCCAACACAGGGTACTACATCCCCTGGTTGCACTTCTTGTTGCAAACATAGGGTACAACATTCCCTAGTAGCATCCTAGAGTGCCACAAGCCTCGTCTTATTGCCAACATAGGGTACTACATCTCCTGGCTACATTATTTTCTACCAACATAGGGTACAACATCCCCTATTTGCATTTTAGAGTGTCGCGAGCCTCATTTTATTGCCAACACCGGATACTACATCCCCTGGCTGCATTATTTTCCACCAACATAGGGTACGACATCCCCTAGTTGCATTTCAGAGTGCCACGAGCTTCATTGTATTGCCAACACAGGGTACTACATCCCCTGGTTGCACTTTTTGTTGCAAACATAGGGTACAACATTCCCTAGTAGCATTTCAGAGTGCCACAAGCCTTATCTTATTACCAACATAGGGTACTACATCCCCTGGTTGCACTTCTTGTTGCAAACATAGGGTACAACATTACCTAGTAGCATCTCAAAGTGCTACGAGCCTCATATTATAGCCGACACATGGTACTATATCCCTTGGTCGCATTACTTTCTACATACATAGGGTACGACATCCCCTAGTAGAATCTAAGAGCGCCACGAGCCTTATCTTATCATCAACACAGGGTACTACATCCCTGGTTGCCTTCCTTCTTGTTAACATAGGGTACGTCATCCCCTATTATTTAAAAAAACTCATGTTTTTTTTTTAATTTTACTTCTTTATTCTGCAATAGCAAAGATAGTTTCATGTATTTTCAATAACTTACAAAAATTTCCTAGTGCAAACTGGAGCAGAAAATTTTTGTTCGTTTTGTTTATTTGTATTGGCTTATAGGTTTTTCTGCAAAGCACATATTTGATGTACAAAAATAAGATTTCAGTTCTTTTCAGAGAAAGTGGAACATTTGATCTCAATACCAGCCGCAACTAGCTTTGGCATAATGCATGCAGAGATATATGGTCAAGATCTTTCTTCCCATCATGTCATCAAGGAACAAGCTTGCGAGAATATTTCATAGTCTGTTGCATCGAGAGCATCAAGTTTCAGTTTAATGTCAATGGGAGAAGCAAGTCAAGTATCAAGACAAGACTCCAGATAGCATTTAGATAGGAATTTTGTAACTTTTAGATTTCAAGAGTATGTAATTTTCTTTTCATTTTGATGTAATAGTAGGAACCGCGGATCAGAACCTTGACGAAACTTCACTCGACTCTCCATTTAAGCATACTCCATCACTCTTTTTTTACTTGAACTATACGTGACCTGATTCCCTTACAACTCGGGATATGTATGCTGCCTAAAATCAAGGCTCGGTCAAATTTTTTCTTTTATCTTCTCCTTTTCAAATAATAGTGAGGTCAAAAATTAGTCATCTTGTTCATTTTCTTTACCTGAAAACTCTCCATGTTTTCAAGCAAAAAGGCATGCTGTGAACAACTAATTTTTTACCACACCCAAACTGTATATTGTTTTAGTGTAAATATTTCTTCTAGGTATAATCTTAATATTTAAATTTTTATCTTCCTTTTAAAAGATTTTATTTGAAAAAAATAAGAATTTTTTTTAAAAAAGTGGTCACATACTTATAGTACAAATATTATTTCTATTTGTAAAGAGAAAAAGAAAATTTATAAAAATATATGGTTTCTTTTAATTAGAATTATAATAAATAAGTTAGCTTAGCTTTAGTATATTTGGGTGTCATTTAAATTATAGTGTAAATATTTTTGTTTGACCATATTATTTTAGTCTAAAAATTAGGCAGTTAATTTTCTTATCTTTATATTTTATCTTTTAAAGAATAACAAAAAGGAAAGGAAGAAGAAAAAAAAAAAACTACAAGATTAACTCAAATCTAATCTAACTACTTATCATCACGTCCCAACCCCCATATCCCCGTTTCCATCACATGCATGCACATACGATTGCCCCACGTACCAATTTTTTTTATTATTGGTAAAAGAAACTTCACGTTACAGGTTTCATTGTAATATTTTGTTTAATCTATTATAATGTGTTTGTTGGAAATAAAGTGTAAATAGCTGTTTTATAAGAATTAAGATCCATTAAGAAATTGTTGTGTTGCTATAGTTTATATCTCATTTATTATCGGAGTAGTATTTGAGCTTTTTTTCCCCGCATAATCCCTATTGTATATTTAAGATATTATTCCTTGAATCTTGAGAATGTAAGTATTTTCTATTTACTGTTTTGGCTAAAACATTTTCATAAGTTTTTGGTGTTAAAATATTATCATTGTTAAATGGGTAAGAATGGTTCAAACAATAAAGTTATATCTGATGCCATGAAACTTATTAATAAGAAGTATTGAAGCTAAAGATCAAGTTCATCACGAATGGTTCAAACAATAAAGTTATATATGATGCCATGAAACTTATTAATAAGAAGTATTGAAGCTAAAGATCAAGTTCATCACGAATTTTTATTTTAAGTCTGTTAATTTGTGGCAAATACCACTTCTAATGTCACGACCCTAATTCATCAATTGTGAACACGTCATGACGGTACCTAGTCACAACGACTAGGTAAGCCTAACAGTGCGGAAGTAACAACCTATACGCAAATATTAAGTCAAAAGTTAAATAACTTCAGGAAGTATACAACTTGCCACTTGGCACATATACTTTAACTCTACAAATTCTGAAACGGAAATCCCAAAATCCGAAATCTCATGGAAACCACAGGCTAATAGAAATGTAATACACTGCTCTAACTCTGGAATGTCTACACAACCTAAAGAAAAAGAAAGTCAATTGCTACAGCTGGAATAAGATGGAGACTCCTGGTCTGCGGACGTGGCAGATATACCTCAAAGTCTCTGGTAGATGTCTCCTGGATCACTAATAGTGCGCCTCGCCGTAAGTACCTGGGTTTGCACATGAAAAACATGCGCAGAAGAGACATGAGTACACCACAGCGGTACTCAATAAGTGTCAAGCCTAACCTCGGTTGGGTAGTGGCGAGGAAGGTCAGGGCCCTACTGAGATAGAATATAATAATAAATCTGACAACAATATGAAATAAACAGAGATGATGATATACAGTTATGAATTAAATTGGCTTACACAAACAGAAATTTAATACATAGAAAATAAGATAACACAGAGTAACCAGCTCAATACCAGTACAAATAATGAGGATCTCCCTGGATACCGTCCCGTAGTCCACCGTATGAATATATCTCATTTTATCAATCTGTGCGAGGAGCTCCCGGAAATCTAACCCGTAGTCCCAAATATAAATAACCAGTACTGGGGGAATCTACCGGCTGCATTGCCGTAGTTCCATATAATTGTGCAGGGGGATCTCCCGGGAGACCGAACCCGTAGTCCCAAATATAAATGTGCAGAGGGATCTCCCGGGAATCGAACCCGTAGTCCCAATGTAAATACGCAACCAAGTTCAGAGAAATATTCAGAAATTGAAGCACATCAATACAATTCAACAATTAATTCTTGGCGCACAACCACAATCAGAGAATATTCAGAAGGGAAGTACATCAATACAATAAT
>MU784872.1:5397-16125 GCA_026770625.1 Nicotiana glauca | reverse complement strand
AAAATTCGGATTTTCAACAATTAGCTCAAGTACGCGCTCGTCACCTCACGTACAAGGCATTCAATTACCAATTTCATATTTTAAGGGACAAAGTCCCCCACACAAGGTTAAACAAGCCACTTACCTCGAACCGACTCAAAATTCAATCCAAAATCACGTTCTTGCCACGAGTATTCGACTCCAAATGACTCAAATCTATTCAATTAAATTACATAATGTAAATAATAATTCAAGTAATTTATTTTACAATTAAATTCTAAGCTAATACGCGAAATTACGTAAAATGACTAAAATACCCCTCGGGCCCCACGTCTCGGAGTCGGAAAAAATTTATATTTCCAGAACCCTCGTACTCTCACGAGTCTAACCATATAAAAATCTCTCAAATCGGACAACAAATCGCCCCTCAAATCGCGAATTTAGAATTCAAAACTCAAGCCCTAATTTCTTACAATTTGGCTAAATTTTCATGAATCTCTAGGTGGAATTCACAATAAAAACGAGTTCTAACTCCAAGAAACTTACCTCAAGTCGTTTCCCCTTTAAATCCTCTTTAATCTCCACCAAGAAGCTCTCAAAATAATAAAAAATGGTGGAAAAATGACCCAAAATCGATTTTATAAACTCACTATTTTTTTTTGGAAATCACTGTTCACGCGCGGGGTTACTGTTCATACACACTGTTCACCCGAGCGGTTACTGTTCACGCTGCAGAAAAATGCAGCAACAATTAAAGAAATTGCAGCACAGCCATTTTTCACTAAAATGGCTCTAACTCCGTCATACGAACTCGGAATTAGACGATTCTTGTTCCTATAAGTCACAAATAATAATACGAACACAATCCTTCAATCGAAACTCAATTCGGAGCTCATTTGCCCAGTGCGATACTCATTTCACTCATTAAACAATTAACTCACATTTTGCGTCAAAAACCCAATCCCGACTTGATGAAATTAAACCAAAATTTCTAGATCAGTCCTATAATTCATGATTTAAATTCTGGAAGTCTCGAAATCAAATTTCGATCTCTGGAACTAAAAATGAAACTTTGGATCATTACATGTTTATGCTTAAAACAACAAAAATCTTCCAAAAATGGCCCATTGGGCATCCGAAACACACCCGAGGCCCCCGGGGTCTCAATCAAAAATACCAACACCTCCTAAAACATCACAAAAACTCGTTCCAATCATCAAAATACCTCGATTAACACTAAAATCATCGAATTATAACGAATTCAAGCCTAAGTTCTTTTAAAACTTGAAAGATACACATTCGATCAAAAACCCGACCAAAACATGTCCGAATGACTTGAAATTTTGCACGCATCTCCCAAATCTCCTAATGAAGCTACATCAACTTCCGGAATTCCGTTTCGATCCTCGGATCAAAATTTCACCTATCAACCGGAAATCGCCAAAATACTAACTCTCGGCATTTCTAGCCTAAATGAGCTACGGACTTCCAAAATACATTCCAAACACGCTCCCAACCCCGAAATCACCTAACGGAGCTAACGGAACCATCAGTTTTCCATTCCGAGTCCATCTTCACACAATTCCGATTACAGACCATTTTTCAACACTTAAGCTCTCATTTATGGACTAAGTGTCCCAAAACCCTCCGAATCCCAACACCGAACGTCCCGACAAACCAAAATAGTAGAAATGAACTTAGAGGAAGCAGTTAATAGGGGAACGAGGTGTAAATTCTAAAAACGACCGGCCGGGTCGTTACATCTAAAAAAACAGTTTTACTTCCTTTCAAAATTTTTTTAAAAAAAGATAGAGAATTCAATGTTCAAAAATATTTTCCTTGTTAGAAGCTTTTACGATTAGATATTTTTTTATTTAAAAAAAAGTAAAAAAAAGGTTTATTTATTTTATTTTTGATCTCCCCGAACTACGCAAAATCTGATTCATGACTCCACATGATATGTAGGCTACCAACATCAGGTTCGATCGAATCATTGTGAAAAAAAGAATTAAAAAAAAAAGAAAAAAGAGTGTTTATTCTAACATTCATGTTGTTTTGAAATAAAAGCTAGCTAAAGGTGGTCGGTTTGTTGGTTTGCAATGGCGAGTCACACAAACAATCCAAGATCCCTCGGAAGTAAAAACATCTTCTCAACAAATGGAAGAAGCACCACTGTTGTTGATCCAAGGTCACGGAAAGGCAAGTAGGCAAGTTGACGGTGAAAAATATAAAAAATAAAGGCAAATGTGGGATTCACTTTACTAGATTTGTGGAATAGGACATTGCCTGCTTGGGATGATTTGATGATGGGGAATTTGATCCAGCATTGAAAGCCATAGTAGCCATTGCCGCGGCAGAAGAGAAATAAAATATGGACGCCAACCCAGAAACTTTCCCTATCGGACGGGAGTCTCGATAGCCGGTCTTGCTACCTTTTCTGCCTTTCGAATTATTTCAGTGTGTCATCCGAATATTTTACTTTATTGTCTTATATTCTGGTGTAAACCCTTCTAACTTTTTTTTTAATTTTCAAATAAATAAAATCAATATTTCATCTTCCACGAATGTCTCTTTTCTTAATCTTGTCACTTTTCTTATTCTCTTTTCAGTTATGTAAATGCAGATTTTAATAACATGATATGCTTGCGGACTTCATGCCGAGATCCTAAAACGCTGTCAGATTTCGAAATAATGAACCAAAAAGTATAATGTGTTGAAGATAAGGCTTTTAAGAAAATAAATAAATAATTGAAACAAAAATGAGATTCCCTCTCTTCGGATCATTATTGAAGCCGGGATCGCTGATGAAGATTGAGTCAAGACCCAATTGAAACATTGTCTTTGATTGATGGAAAGAGATTGGCCGGAGGCTACCATGGGCAGTTGTACAATAAATAACGGCCCATGCTTACAACAAAACATACGTCCCAAGAAATTTGAAGTGGGGCAACTCGAATTAAGATATATTCTCCCGCACCATGAAGAAGCTAAGGAAAAATTTACTCAAAATTACAAAGGTCCATGCATTGTAATAAGAGTATTTGCAAATGGAGCATTGTATTTGGGAGACATCAAAGGAAATGTCCTTGTGACAATAGTCAACGCAGATATAGTCACAAGGTACTATGTTTGACTCACTACTTGGTGTTAACATTCTTTGAATGGGATGAGGAAGGCTTTCTTTCTTGCTACCAAACACCATTAACCCTTTTGCAAACCATTTGAGCTGGTTCCCTATCTTTGATTACTCTCTTTGGAACCTGAAAGTTATTATTAAATGACAAAGAAAAGAAAAAGAAAAAGAAAAAAACAACCAAAATAAAAAAACAAAAAAACAAAAAACAAAAAAGAGAAAAAGAAAACAAAAATGAAAAAAACAAAAGAAAATAAAAAAGCAGAGTTCCCTGAACTACGTTCGACTTGACTCCGAAAGGATACGCAGGCAGCCTCTCTCTAATGTTCAGTGACGCTAAAATAAAAATCCAAATTTCCCAAAAAGTAAAACTGGGGCAGATATTATAATGGTTCAGCGATGGTTTCTCTAAAAGGTTCCAAAGTTGTAGTTCAATCCAAATTCTTTTTATCCAAATCCTTTCAAGTCCTTCCGATCAATCGACGAGAATGTTCAAGAATTGGAGGATACGGTTACTTGGATCAGATGCAACCAAATGAGAGAAATAAAATGAGAGAGTCCTATTGGTGAAAACCCTCAGTGACACTGTAGGGCGATGGTGAGTAGAGAAAATAAAAATGAGAGAGTCATATTAGTGAAAACCCGAAAAGGGCACTATAAGACGATGGCGAGAAGAGAAATGAGTGAGATCAGCTAGTGAAAACCCACAAAGGGCACTGTTGCTGAAAAGAGGATTCACACAACCATGGCATTAACACAATCATGAGCAAGGTTTCCCACTTTCAAGTCAAAAATTGTGATGAGTTTATGAGAATCAGACGGTTTATACAGATCAGGGATCCAGTCCAAAAGGCATATCATATTCATTGAAGTCTGTATGTACTCCTAGATAAGTCCGTATTTTTGTTCCCCGAAAGGGACACCTCTTGTTTTAAACTCATTCTCTATTCCATTTGTTTTTTTTCTTTGAATCCCTTTCGATCTAATTCTATTCTGAAACTAATACAAAGAAAGGATGGCAAGACCGATTTACAGGGTTCTCATTTGAAGCGAGCTGATATATTCAAAAGGCGCCTAGCCTCGACAAGGGCATCAAGTCAACCCCAACTGGCCATGATTGGCCGATGTTTTGAAATGGAAAAATTTGAAAGAAGTCAAAAGCGAAATGCTCACAAAGGCAACATAAATTTGAAAAAGGTTAAGTACCACCATAGTAAAGTTTGGGAAAGCCAAAGGTTCTCTGGGGTCAGTTGAAATCATTAAAAAAGTCGCCACTTGGGAGATTTAGGACGTCCCAAGTCACCGGTTTAATCCCTAATCGAGGAAAAGAATGACTCTGTTTAACAGTCCGCGAACCAGAAATTCGGATAAGGAATTCTGTTAACCCGGGAGAAAGTGTTAGGCATTCCCGAGTTCCGTGGTTCTAGAACGGTCGCTCAACTGTCATATTCGGCCTATTTATCTTATTTTAACAATGATTCACTTATATGCAAGTTATAACTCTTTTACCGCTTTTATTAGTATTATTATTATTTTAACAAAGAATTGCAACGTTGTGAAGACGTATCTCGAACCACGTCACAGTCAATGTACCCGTGGTTCTCGACACATTTCGACTCCGTTGAGATTTAGATTTGGGTCACATAAACGTGCACCCGAATTTAAGAAAGTAATTTATTAAAGACGCGCCTAAAGCGACTAGCGTATCATTATTTTGGGTAAGGCCGTGAAATTTTGCTAAACATCCCATCCCGAAGTCTAAGTAACTTTACAATCACGTATAGAGGGCCCCGCAACTTGTGTATTTTTGTTTGGCGAGGCTCGTCTCATTTATTATTTTTAAAGAATTGCAATGTCATGGAAATGCATCTCGAACCACGTCACAATCAATGTACCCGTGATTTGTCGACGCATTTCGACTTCATTGAGATTTGGATTTGGGTCGCATAAATGTGCACCCGAGTTTAAGAAGGTAAGGTTATTTAAAGTGTGCACCTAAAGAGACTAACACATTGTTATTTTTGGGGAAAAGGCCGTGAAGTTCACTAAGCGGCCGATCCTAAAGTCTATCCAATTATTATATCCATTTATTGAGGGCCCCGCAACTTGTGCGTTCTATTCGGCGAGGCTCATTTCGTTTGTTTTGAAAGGATCATCTTAAAGTGACTACATTCTTCTATTTTTGTCCGTCTCTAAAATGAAAGAAGAAAAGGTCCTAATTGATTTACATGCTTACGAGCTGTTATAGTCGGGTTTCGAACACAATTCGTTAAATCAGAAAATACATGCAGTACTAGCAGTCCGTTTGCCCACGTGGGCCCAGGTCCAAACATATGTAGTATTCAACGTGACCTGGGCCATCTTATTCCGAATTAGGCCTAGTTAATTATTTCTACACATATTCACAGTTTTGCACATGCAGAAATATAAGATGATAGTATCTAACTAAGCAAATTACATGCAAGTTTCAGAAAAAGCAATTAGTTGGAATGAAATAACTTAAGGGTCCAGTTTTAATCCTAAATTCAGATAATTGATTGTTGGAGCTAGACTGCCATGGTATTAAAACAATCTACTGGCCTAGTTTTAGTTAACATGCATTTGAACCTATACTACCTAATAACCAAACTAAAACAACAGGACATTATTGACTACATTACTATAACACTGTCCAGTTATACAAAAATGGCTGAAATTTATTCAAACAGTAGTGTATAGAATGTTTTAAGTACAATTAGTAACAAGAAAAGAAAAAGCTATATCAAGACTTCAAAACTTCCATTCTTTCATAATGTATTCATGCTCCCATATTTTCGGCTTACAATGTGTATCAGTTGTGTACCTGATATTGGAAGCAAAGGAAGAGGAAGATCAGTAGAAATGCAGTAGGAAACAACAACAACAACACCCAGCAGCAACCAATAGCAACCGGTAATACCCAGCAAACAGAACAGAGCACAACCAGCAGAAATAATACCCAGTGATAGATTTTAAAACCCACAGGACTCCAGCAGAACCCAATGAAGCAGTGGCAAATAACCAAATAGCAACCCAGGAAAAACCAATTTGAAACCCAGCAGTACCAAATGCAATCACAGGCAAAAACAGAAGGGAACCAGAAGCAATAGAACAGTAGTTTTCTGGTTTTCAAACACTCAAATAAAAAGAAGCTTGAAGCTCCAAGGAAACAGTATCAAACTAGTACTGATTTTTCAATGACAAAAGAGACCTCACTTTCAGTTTTTTTTAACTCTCAGACTATTGACCTTTTTCAGATTGAAAGACCGACCTATTTCAACTCTAAACTTACTGAACTTTTAGTGTCAAAATTCAGCCAAATTTCACTCTATATCTCTGAATTCCTAATGTCCAGAATCCAGCCTAAATGACTCTCTGATTACTTAGCTTCTTAGGGTAAAAAGCCAGCCTGTTTTTAACTCTCAATTACTGAACTCTTTTAGGTAAAAGCCAGCCCTTTGTAGTCCTAAATGACCCTATTTATAGCCTAAAACAGACCTCTAAGGTCTGCCTTGAAACCATCAGAACTAATTCTGCCCATACCCCCTTAATTCCCCACTCCTAAATGTCTTCTTGATGCAAGCTAAATTGGTTCCCCACACTTGGTTCCCCATTGTAGCATGCCTTGTCCCTATTTGTTTCATTCAAGAGTCATGGGTTATTAATGTATTCCTTTTAATTCCCATGCTCTTATGTTTGGTTCCCCACTGGTATTAAACTAAGGGTAACTAATGACCCACTAGGCAGACCCTTAAGCTTAAACTGATTATAACCCTGTTGATTCCCAAAATTACCCCTTAACCCTATGAAAATTACTGTATTACCCTAAGCCTTATTAATCTGATGTTAGAACCTATATAAGTTCAAACCCAAAACTGATTTCTGGTTGATCTATCTACAGCCATAACCAATTCACAACCTAAGTTCAAACAGTGATTCAAACTCAAAAATCAGATCACAAAGGGGTGTCAATCAGATGGAATGAGTTGATCATATTGGGAACCAATCCTGATCAACTCAAACCAACTAATCAAACAGGTATTTGCTAAAGTCAAGCTAAAATTGAAGCATTTATGAATCAAGAAGTGAGGTTCAAGTGAACAACCAAAGAGAACAAAGTGTAACATATAAATGAACAGGCTGCTTGGTTTCAAAGATGAAAACTGAACACACCAGCAGGTTCATTTCAATACAATATTGGCAAAGAAAAGAGGCAAGATAGTAAGCACACTGAAATGAACAGAAATAGACTACTATCATGCTTTTCTAGTTTTTAAGCAAATTAATTGACGACACTTATTTAATCGATTACACATACACAATTGGTAACAAACAAACAGAATCAAACATACAAATAGGGTGATTCATGTGGCTTTGGACAGAAAAAGGGGACTTATGAAACTAATTATTCGACAACATTATTCAAATCGAATATATAGTTTATAACACATATTTAACAATGGACAGAAGAAAAGTCGACCAAATAAAAGGTCTGGAGATGGACAGAATAATTGATACAAAAATTGAAAAATCAATTAAAACTAAACTAAACACACAAACAGATATTAATAGAACACAAATAGAACAAAGGGAGAGGAAAAATTACCTCAGAAACTCAAAATCTAGACGACCCAGGTTTGAACTCAGACTCGAACACCTTTGAGGTCGAACGGGCCTTAATCGAGTGTTCTCAACTGAGAACACTTCAACTAAGGTCGATTAGACCCCAAATCTTCCTTTAATTTGGACAGATTCCATGGTTTGGAATTTCTAGGGTTCTTATGTTCGATTCGGGGCTCGAACGTTTCTAGCCAGATTCGAACCAAACCAAGTGCATTTAGGGTATGAGGGAGGTCAGGGGGTGTTGTGGTGTGAATTTGAAGTGGATTGGGGTAGATCTAGGTTTGGCTCGAATCTTTGATTGAAGATTCGAGAAGTTCCAGGAAGATTCGAGCTAAACGGTTGGTGGATTTGGAACCTGGGTGGTCAGATGGTCTTAGGGTGTTGGTTTGGTGACCGACGACGTTGTTGCCGCCGGGTTTCAGGCGAAGGTAACCTAAGGCGGCTAGGGTTTTTCTCTCAGCTCGTCTCTGAGAGAAAGACGATGAACAGGGAAAGGAGGGGGTGTTTGGATTTGGGGGGAGGGGGGGCTGGGTAGGAGATTAGGCTTATATAGGAAAGGGAACAATTGATCTTGGCCGTTGGATCAATCATGATCAATGGCCTGGATCATTTCATTTAAGGGAAACGACAACGTTTGGTCTCATCAAGAGACTAGGTCGACCCGGGTGAGATGGACCAGGTTGAACTGGAAGCTTAGGACCGTTAGATCAATAGGAATGGACGGTGCAGATATGATCACCTGAAACGGCACCGTTTGTTTGGTCTGAGAGATCAGGCAATTGGGTTGAGTCATTTCATCGTTTGGGCCTAACTTTGGGGTCCAAAAAATGATGGCCCAGGTTTGATTTTGTTCACATTTTCATTTCTTCTTCTTTTTTCTTCCATTTTCTAATTAAAAAAAATTCTACATTAAATTGTAACATCAAAATTAAACTACAAAATATTAATTAACCCTTAATAACAATCAACACACAAGATTAACAAACAAAATCACACATTCGGACAATAAATGACAAAAATACAACAAATACACCTTTTTTGTGATTTTCTTCCTTTTAAAACCAAATCATGGTTTAAATAATTTCTAAGTGCACAATTAGATCCTAAGTGTGCATGCAACATATATTTTTATATTTTTTAATTAATTATAACAAGATAAATATTTACGGACAAAACACAGATAATTATCCAAAAAAAAATGCCACACAAAAAATTGTCAAAATTGTAAACATGGCAATTTGTTTTATTTTTTGATTTCTTTTGGAGTAGTTATTGTGAAGCAAAAATCATGTGCTCACAGTTGCCCCTCTTTGTCCGAAAACACAAAGAGTTTTCGTGCAAAGATAATGTGAGCAGATTCGAGCGATTTTTGCCCATTGGAATACTCCGTGTGAAGCATTTTTTGAAAAGTTTTAACCGAACCTTTGTTTTGAAGGTTTCCTACATATCCCTGGCTAAAAGGGAATTAGGTTAATGTAGTTCGGGAAGTTTTGGTCGCTGGGACTACCATGGGACTACCATGGGACTGCAATTTTACTGTTACTGCTGCTGCATGCTGTTATTTCTGCTTACCGATCTCCTTGTTACACCGTGCTCAAAAGAAAACAAGAAGCTAGACTAAACTAGGAATTACAAATCTTATCTATCTTCAACTTGCTCTTGTTGCCTTGCTTTCTTGTCGGCTTATGTTTCCTCCGGTGCTTCTTTCTTCCGAAAACTGCTGGGGAGGACACTGGCCTTTTGCTTTTTCTGAACACAAGTTTCATCATTTTGTTCTGTCCACTGGGGATAACCCTGGTTCAAAGACCGCTTCTCTTGAAATTTGTCTTATCTTCCTTTTGATTTCTGCACTTGAATTTATGCTGGGGATTTTTGTTGTAACCTTCTGCCTTCCGGTGGGTTACTGATTTCAATACATGAAATGTAAAGACTGAAATATAATGCCTCCGTTCTACGGGCGGGCTCCCGAATGCAACAACTTTAAAAGTAACACCTCTGTTCTATGGGCGGGCTCCCAAATGCAACAACTTAAAAGGTAACACCTCCGTTCTACTGGCGGGCTCCCGAATGCAACAATTTAAAAGTAACACCTCCGTTCTACGGGCGGGCTCTCGACTTCGACAATCTTAAAAGTAACACCTCCGTTCTATGGGTGGGCTCCCGAATGCAACAACTTTAAAGTAACACCTGCATTCTACGGGCGGGCTCCCGAATGCAACAACTTAAAAGTAACACCTCCGTTCTACGGGCGGGCTCCCGAATGCAACAACTTAAAAGTAACACCTCCGTTCTACGGGCGGGATCCCGAATGCAACAACTTTAAAGTAACACCTCCGTTCTACGGGCAGGCTTCCGAATGCAACAACTTAAAAAGTAACACCTTTGTTCTGCGGGCGGGCTCCCGAATGCAAAAATCTTAAAAAGTAACATCTCCGTTCTACGGGCGGGCTCCCGAATGCAACAACTTTAAAAGTAACACCTCCGTTCTACGGGCAGGCTCCCGAATGCAACAACTTAAAAGTAACACCTCCGTTCTACGGGCGGGCTCCCGAATGCAACAACTTTAAAGTAACACCTCTGTTCTACGGGCGGGCTCCCGAATGCAACAACTTAAAAAGTAACACCTTTGTTCTACGGGCGGGCCCCCGAATGCAAAAATCTTAAAAAGTAACAACTCCGTTCTACGGGTGGGCTCCCGAATGCAACAACTTTAAAAGTAACACCTCCGTTCTGCGGGCGGGCTCTCGAATGCAACAATCTTAAAAGTAACACCTCCATTCTACTGGCGGGCTCCCGAATGCAACAACTTGAAAGTAACACCTCCGTTCTACAGGTGGGCTCCCGCATGCAACAACTTTAAAAGTAACACCTCCGTTCTACGGGCGGGCTCCCGAATACAACAACTGAAAAGTAACACCTATGCTCTACGGGCAGGATCCCGAATGCAACAACTTAAAAGTAACACCTCCGTTCTA